>JASDQU010379579.1:0-11243 GCA_032191745.1 Picea mariana | reverse complement strand
AGACAAGAAGAAAAAAAACATGCGTCTGAGTGATGAACCATGAAATATGGGCAAGATGACAACTCTACCACCTCAGGAATCCATAGATCAGAGAGATTACATCTAGAAAAGAAAAACATAACAACATGTAAACTAAGAAGACAGTCTGATAAAAACAACTCAAAAGAATATTCAATAACATGATATTTACAATCCAATCCCTCATGACTACAAACTAAAGTACAGATCCATGCTCCTAAAAATATCTCATCTCTCCAGCCTCTAGAAAAAACCCCTTTACAAAACCTTAAACTGATCTATTTATAATCAAATCAGTTCACAACTTCCAGGAGTGTGACCTGGCCATCTCATTCAAAGATTTTGTCTACACATCCTTCTGTCAAATTGTGTGTGTCTTCTCCTGTCAAATGAGTGCTTAGATCAGTATGGTCTTGCAAGATGAAACCATCCCTTGTGGTACCTCGGGCTGACATTTATGTCTCCTTGGTTAGAGCTTCCACACATTCTATTTATGGACTGAGTTGAGATTTCAGCTACCAGTCCCTTTCCATTAACTAAATCCTCCTTGGGATCAAAGTGTGTCTTAACACCTAGGGGGAGACCATGTGTTTCTATCGAATTTGAAGTTATATAAGCACTTGATTGTGGGGCCATTAAAGGTGGTTTAGATCCACACTGCTTTTGAGCCCGTAACTCACCACCTTCCACCATGTAGCTCTTTCGCTATACCATGGTTTCAATTGCGAGACCGCTCAAGAATTTTATCATTATAGCATGTTGTGTTCTCGCAATGAAACGTGGTCATTAATCTGGTCGTGATATGCGATTTGGGAAATCCCTTCTTTTTTTTCCACGTGCCACTCTTGGATGGACCTTGGTCCCTACTGCAAAGATCAATGGTTCACATTCACTTCGGGAGTTCGGGATTCAAGAGATTTTTTGTGCTTGCTCACGCAATCCTCCGAAGTGTCAAATTCCCAAAGTGAGAGATTTGGTGATGCATGGCCTCTTGATTTGGATGACTAAGATTCACTTTGGGAGTTCGGGCCTTTGAGATTCCCTTACTCACTCAAATTCTTCTTTCTTTCTCCCAGAGTACGATATCGCCTGACACGTGTCCCTTATTGAAATATCAACGACCACGAGCGATTGCGGGCTCAAAACTAGAAGATACTTTAATTTTCTTTCCGATCCCTGCAATGCGAATATGTTCATTCGTGGTAAGATCAATATGCACCGTTGATCTATCAAAATAAATGATCTTGAGTGATTGCGGGCTCACAACTTGAAGAAATTTTAATTTTCATCCTGATCCTTGCAATGCCTCCCCGCCATCGATTCCTCTCTGATGAGATATGATGGTCGTGACTTAATCTTGTTGATCTGATGACTGATCTTTCTTTTTCTCAGATATTGCAGTTGAATGTTGAATCTGTTCACCTACAAATATTTCAAACCCGAAATGGACTGCTTTTGAATGTTGTTCTTGGAATATTCTAGTGCAGACCATGGACTTGGACGTCCTGCTGCCCTTGAAAACTATATGTGATAACACATGTAACCCAATGCTATGAACAGATAATAAAAATGGCACTTAGTCTCCAAGTTTCTTCCACACTGGCTCTTCATCGCCCATGTGATCATAACCTGTGACTTGGGGATGGAACCAAATCGTCTAGACTTTGACCTTAGGGCTATTCTCCCTTTACAATCTTTCAACTCTCTCGGAGTTTGACCTACCGAAGTGGTCATAAAGTAATGTTTATTTCTTAATATCGGTTGGAAACTCCCCCTTATGCTATCCTTCCACTATCTTAATCCAATGACTATGACTTAATAAAGTGTTTAGATGGATGAACTTTATTTATTTAGAGACTTTAGTACTCCGGGACTCCAGGATATTAGAACACTAAATTCGTTCAATTCCCATGGAGTTATACCTACAAAGTTCTTAATCCATCCTTACACTTATTGATATAATGGCTCGCATTACTCCCGAATTCTTCCTTGTATCTAACGGTTGGTGGGATTTTGGGGCTTCGACACTCCATGACTTCGATAATTTGTGGCTTACCCTTTCCTTCCTCTATACTCGATGAGATGGTCGAGAATTCATCGAAATTTCTTTCTTGGTCCAACTGTTGGTAGGACTTTGGGCATTTTGTGACTTCACGATTTCATGCCTCTGTCTTTTCTCCAATGATCACTGAAGTGGTGAAGTTATAGAGTCTTGAAGCTTTATATCTCCTACTTAACTTCCATTAATGGCTAATGATCGATCAGTTTGATCTGACAGTTTTGGTTATACTTGAAATATAGATCTAATGGTTTTAATCTCTCTCAATTTGATGGTTGGGACTTATCTCTCTCATCTTTTAGATCTAACTCGATATAACAGTTGAGCTTGATCCTGATATGGATCTAATGAATGTAATAATCCCAACTATAATAAGGTTCTCTTCACTATTTACGAACAAAATATTTCATTGGTTCTATGGGAATTTCGATCCCGATAGAGATTTATTTGTAGTGCTCCTCCCTTATGAGATTTTTGACTTGTATTTGACATTAATGACAATTGATCTTCCAACACTAATCAAACTCAATCTTGTGTTCATTCCATGACCCTGTGTGCATCACCTATATTAGAAGTAACATTTGAGGATTTTTCAAAAGCACTTATAGTTAGTGGAGAAAGAAATACTAGTAGTAGCCAAAGAAAAGGAAGTAGTGTGCCGAGTCAGAGTCAATCAACATCGCCAAGGGGAGGTACTACACAAAAAAACATGGTAGGTTTAGACAACACACTGAGACTTCTTGAGTTCCAGGGAGTTGGGTCGAAGGACCTAAAACAACATATATCTGTATGTGAAACAATTTGGGCTACGAAGAATTTATAGGATGAGGCCATAAAGATGGCCATAAGATTACGTATCTTTCCTACTAGAATTTCATACACGTATGCTAAAGTATTTTCTTCTCCTGTATATGTGTATGAATTTATAGTATTGTGTATGAAATTGCAGAGTACCACACCTACAGGAGAAGAAAATACTTTAGCATAAATTAGACAAGCATTGTTGAAAGAGTTCAAGAAATTGAAGTTTGATTCACAATACATCACAAAGCTGAAGGAAATCAAATAAGTACATGAATTTGTTTGGGATTATGATCAAAGGTGTAAATATTTGATGGGTAGGTTGACATTTCAAATCCCTGATCAACAACACAAAGAATGGTTCATTGCAGGACTAATACCACACATTCATTGACCATTGATTCAATAGAAGGTTGTGTTGCATTATGAAGATTTGGATATTACAATGAAGCTGGAATCATCCCCTGTAGGAGATGGTGGGGGGATGGCACAAGTCCAGACACAATTATCTGCCTTGAAAATTCAAGTGGAAGAACTGACAAAAGGGAAGGAGAAGCGAGAACAAATCTGGTGTATCAAGTGTAGTACTAAAGGACACCATAAGGATGAATGCCCAAAATTTGCACAGTATTTATAAACTGGAGCACCAATTCCATTACAAGGAGGATGGTACTGGGAAATATGTAAGAAATGGGGACATCATCCAACTGAGTTTCCATTATAGCATAAATACTAGAGTATGCTAAGGAACTTATTTTGTAACTTTTGCAAGTCAATCAGGCATGAAGAGAAGGATTTTTGCACATTCAATCTAATGAGAGAGTGCACTTCAGATATGTATAGTATTCAGGAGGATAATTTTGTGACAGAAGGAGGTGGTCCATAGTATAAAAATCAAATATGCTTCAATCCAAGAAAATTAGGAGGATTTGGTAGAGGTCGAGGTAGATGAAATTTTGGTAGAGGAGGTAGAGGACCAATAATATGTTACAATTGTAATCAAACGAGACACTTAGCTTGTGACTGCCCAAATCCTTGCACAAATTGCACATATTGTAGAGCATTGGATCATGCAATGGAATACTATCATCAAATACTTGTGAAGAGGCAGGAAAGAGGGAATAAGAACCATACCCAAAATCAAAATGTACAAAATATGTCATTCGAGGAACACAATGAAGGACCTAGAATAGTAGTTTCTATGCACGGAGGAACTAGAAAATGGGTTGATGCAATGAATGGAGAGAGGCGGGTTGGACAATGGGTGAGGAAATCAGCAGGACCTACGTGAACATTTGATCCTAAGAAAGAAAAGGATATGTATCAAAGGGAAATCAAATAGATGCTATGACCAAATTGGGTAGCATCAACACAATCTATTCCTCATGTCTGTGATCGTACTATATTAGAAAAGGCATTGGAGAAGGTAAGTACTATAAGAGAGTTTATAAGAAGTTGCATAGAAATGATGAAAGATGAAACTACGTTGAATGCATTATGTGAAATGATCGATCATTGTGCACAAGAAAGGGAAATTCCTACTGCATAGAGGGTAGTGAATCAAACCCTACACAAATAGAGGACCAACAAAGAGTTCATATTGAGTGTGCAGATTGGGGAATATGATGTGGATAATGTTATTTTATACTTGGGTTTTGATGTAAATGTCTCACCAAAAAATACATGGGTAATTATGGGTAAACCCAAGTTAATATGGTATACTCTTCAGTTAAGGTTGGAAAACCAATAGAAGACAACACCAATTGGTCAATTGATAGGGATACCTATGGATTTTGATGGGGTGCGTAGTGTAGCAAATTTCAAAGTCATTGAAATCATGGATGATAGTCAACCATATATAGCATTAATGGGGTTATAATGGGACTTTGAAAATCATGAAATTATTAACCTGAAGAGGAGGGAAATGATATTTTAGATAGGAGGCTTGAAAGTTATCGCATCATTGGATCCGACAGAAGGAAATAGGTACATAGAGCCAGCGAGAGGGAACAAAATTAACAACTTGTATAATATGAATGTGTGAATGGATGATTATGTTAACCCTACTGTAGATGGTGCACTTAGTTGGAGAAGCATTATCTCCTTTATTTCATACACGGAGGAAGGTATGGAACATTGGAAACAAAGAATGCATAAAGTATCAACTAGACAATATGCCTACATTACTCAATCATTGCGCTGGATTGGAATGAAGTTATGTGATCCACCAAAGTATGATGGATGGACTAATTCAATATTTTTTGTAAAGGTGTTTGATTTGTAGGTACTCGAACAACAAAGGATGTTGGCATTAGATGGTGGGCTACACACAAAGAGGGAATGGAAGACTAGTCGCAGTGTAGAATACTCATGCAAGTAATATTTGGTACCTAGGTTTAGTATACTGCATAGAAGTATATAGGGGTAATCAATCCAACATTTCATGTTGAGTAGTGAAAAAAATATGGAGATTGATACTGAAGAAGGAATGGATGCAAATGTTTATACATACATTGGATATAATTCCTAAGAACCAGTATTTGGAGCTACAAATGAGTAGAGAAACAACAAAATGGGACCTGCTAATTCAAAGTTTTAAGGTAACATTTACATTTGAAAATGAATCTCCATTAGTAGATGTAGCTTTATAGGTCATTAGAAATAATATTTTTTCGGAAGAAGGGCCGATATAGGTAGTACCTATGTGTAGTGTGAACATAGCTTTTATGATTGTCCATGAATTACTAGAATGTTATAATGTTGCTAAAGAAGAACACAATGAGGAAGAACCAAAGAATAAACAAGTACTAGAAAATGAGGGGAAACACACAGTTGAAGGGACAAAACTTGAATCTATTGAAAATGCACAACCAATAAAGATATGAAAGGTAAATATTAGAACAAAGGAAAAACCAAATTTTGTATAGATAGGCGATTATTGGAATGATGAAATTGTGGAGAATATTGTAGACTTACTACACAAGTATCGGGATCTCTTCCCAAATACATTCTTTGAAATCAAGAGGATAGCGGGTGAGTTAGGATAATGAATATTACTTTTAAACCAGATGCTAAGACAGTGAGATACGGACCCTACAGGTTAAATCCAAAGTATAAAGAGAAGGTGAAAGAAGAGATAGACCGAATGTTGGAAGCAAGAATCATTGAACCAGTAGTGGAATCAAAACGGATAAGTGAAATGGTAGTATAGGATAAGAAACCAAGGGTCATCGAGATTTTTGTAGACCTAAGGAATCTAAATGATGCATGCTTGCATGATACATTTCCAACACCTTTCACAGATAAGGTACTAGAGAATGTAGGGGGCAAGAGGTCTATTCTTTCATAGATGGATTTTCAGGATATCACCATATTAGAATTGTGTAGGAAAACATACATAAAAATACATTTTCGATAGAGTGGGTAAGCTATCAGTACAAAGTAATGCCTTTTGGGATGAAGAATGCACCTGCAGGTTTTTCAAGAGTAGTTGTTGCGGCGTTTAACAAATTTATTCATAAGTTCCTGGAATTTTACTTAGATGATTGGACTGTGTTTAGTCTCTTGAAAGATCACATAGAAGTACTCAGGTTAATGTTGGATAGGTGTAGACAATGTCATATTTCACTGAATTTGAAGAAATGTATTTTTTGTGCGCCTTTTGGAATTTTGGGGGGCCATGTGGTATGTAAGCAAGCCTTACTAGTGGATCTTGCCAAGATTGTAGTAATTCTAGACTTACAACCACCCACATCAGTCATAAATTGAGAGAAACTCTGGGTCATACATGATACTGCAGGGAGTTCATTAAGGGTTATGTGCATATTACAACACCTATGGAGAAGTTGTTGAATAAAGAAGATAAGTTCCAGTGGAATGAGGACTGTTAGAAAGGGTTGGATACATTGAATAAAAAAATTAGTGACCATGCCAATTTTGATCTTCCCATATTGGAAGGACTTTCATGTTCATGTGGATGCGCCATCTATATCTTTGGGTGAAGTATTATCTCAGCCAGGGGAAGGAGACATAGACGATCCAATTGCATTTGTAAGCAGGACGCCGCCAAAAACATAAAATAATTACACTACCACAAAACAAGAAGGATTGACAATGGTATGTGTGCTATATAAGGTTAGACATTGTTTTTTGGGTTCTCATTTTAATATGTATACAGATCATTCTGCACTCATATAGTTACTAATCAAGCCAGTGTTGGGGGGGAGAATATGTAGATGGTTGTTGTTGTTCCAGGAATATGATTTCAAAGTTGTTTTGAAACTAGGGAAGTTGAATGTAGGACCAGATCACCTTTCACACATACTATCATGAGAATATGCAAGGAATATAGATGACAACTTATCAGATGCATAGTTATTTATAGTTAAAATGATGGACGAATACTTCATAGAAATTGTACAAATTTTAAGTGCAGGAATGGCCCCGTCATACATGATAGTTGTGTAAAAGAAATAGTTAGTGGTTAAAGTAGTAAACTATCAGTTAATTGTAGGAAAATTATACAATTTAGGTGCAGATGGAATATTGAGACGATGTGTGTTAGATAATGAAAGGACAATGATAATCTCATAAGTGCACAAAGGAGTTGTAGGAGGACACTACACAAGTAAAGCAACAACACAAAATATTTTGTGCGTAGGTATTTGGTGGCCCGCACTTCATAAGGATGCTAAAGAATATTGTTAGGAATGCAATGTTTGTCAAAGGGTGGGAAATCCATCCAGAAGGGATGAGATGCCTTTACACGCACACGTTACATTGCAGAAATTTGATAAATGGGAAATAGACTTTGTTTGATATATCAACCCACTATCAAGAGGATCAGGATCTAGGCACATACTCACTACGATAGAGTATTTGACTAGATGGGAAGAAGCAGCACCATTCACGAACTTCACCACAAAGACTGATGTGAGGTTTCTATTTGAGAGTGTAGTTACATGATTTGGATGCTTGCGCATTTTACTCAGTGGTCAAGGAACACACTTCCTGAATAGGAAAATTGTAGAAATAACTGAGTAATTTTAAATTCATCATTAGAATAGTACATTGTATCAACCTCAAGCCAATGGGATAGTAGAAGCTTTTAAAATTTTTATGGAGAACGCTCTGAAAAATATCAACAATGTAGGAAGGGATGATTGGGACTTGAGGATTCCTGTAGTATTATCGGCATATAGGACTACAAGAAAAAGTTTGATAGGACATACACCTTTTAGGTTGGTCTATGGGAAAGAAACAATAATGCCAATGGATTTTATTGTGCCTAGCCTACGTGTTGCAATGATTAATGATATTTCAGACTCTGGTGCATTATAGGAGAGATTTTCATAGTTGGTACAACTTGAGGAAGACAAATTTGTCGTAGGGTTCCATCAACAAGTTTAGAAGGAAAGAGAAAAGGCATGGCATGATAGACATATTAAATAGAAAACGTTTCAAGTGGGGGACTTAGTATTACTGTACAACAATAATTTCATGCAACATCCAAGAAAGTTTTGAATGCATTGGTGATGACCATATGTGATTAAGAATGTGATGGAGGTAGGATCTATGTAGTTGGAAAAAATGAATGGATAAGTCCTTAGAGGAATGGTGAATGGAAGTTGGCTGAAACTTTATAGGGAAAACCGACCTACCATGCATTAATCTAACATGTGCAAGAACCTTTGTATTATATTAGTGTATTATAGTAGGTAAAAGAAAAATGAAAAAGAAGAAAAAGTACAAAATGGAAAAAAGAAAAGAAAAAGAAAACCATAGGTAAGATAGAACCCGTGAAGAAAATGTGAGTATTGCACAGATAAAAGAAACAAAATAGAGACAATTAGGTATGCATAAAAGAACGTGTAGAACAAGATCACAATGACTGTTAAAGGAATTAAAATGACAAAAATGATGGTTAAAGGGCATTAATGACAAGTCATAAAGACAACGTGTAGCAGTAAATGGAAATAGTCACTGAGGAGTGGGACGGAGTGACAATATGAGGCACAATTCCAATGGAAGACATGGAGATACTGTAACATTAAATAAATCATTCAACATCGAACTAGAATATTCAACATTTAATTCAAACACAAAGAGACATGAACAATTGGTGAAGGGGAACAAAATCTGCAAAGGGTCGACAAGCATTGGTTATTGTCACTTAGAGTTGCATGTGAGTAAAAGAGTGTCAATAAATGTATTACAAAGCTGAGAGAAACCCTAGAATCAAATAACTTGTTGTTGGGAACCAACTTACAACAATGTCTGATTAGAATCTGGACCAGGGGTCAAAATTTAGCCCAAAAATCAAAGTTCTCAAAATTGCCTCAAAACGAACAAGCACGTAGCCCTCATCGTTACGAACCCAACGCACTTTGAACGGGGTCAAACGGACATTGGTTGAGTGAGATATCACGATCTGTTCGATTTGCCAAACAGGCAAAAAACAAACATTGGTTGGACAGTCCGTACAGCTGAATTGGCAGGGGTCGTACATATGACATGGCATGTCTGTACACTGAGGTGATAGTTGACGTGGAAGGTATTGTTGGTAGGACATGTGGATGAATATAATTCTGACACGTGGCATCATTGTGGTGAATGGTTTGGTTCCACGTGGCCCAGGCATGGGCTGCCACGTGGCACCATGTTTTGGGTGTTTAAAATTTTTATGGAATCCGTGGGATTCAAACCCTGGACCTCCATGCATATGAAAAGTATTTGAAAAGTCCACCCTGCCAATGCACCACACTATGTTACTTATTATATATATGTTTTAAAATATATTAAAGTTTGAATGTGGTGTAGTTTGGGCGCGGACAGGGCTGGGGCTAAGCCCCAACCCTCATTCATATACGTATAACCATATGACTACCCGCGTGCATATTTCAAACAGAGTCAAAAACACATATGACTGGTGGTTCACACATTGCATGGGAGTTTAAAATTACCAACGGTTTAATCCACGTACCGACACTTGTCGGTTGTTCATTTGATTAGAGTTTAGCCCTTTTTTTATGCGCGGTCACAAGGCCATATGCCCAACGGTTTGGTAGTTAGGGGCTAGGTTCCCTAACGATTCTACAGTTGTGTGCGATTTTTTAGTTATTTTCCCAGTGCTAGGTTTTAGCACAAAAAATGCACAATGGCTAGGTTGGACGCACAGAGGTGCTTTTTGGCAAACCAGAGACAGCAAGCTTGAAGGAGGAAAATGGCAGAAGGCCTATCTTCTTCATTTTTTGGCCAAATGAGGTGCCGAAAAAGCCCAGCTAGGGGTTTTTGGATGTTTTGAATCCATTGGCACTATTTTCAAAGGTATTTGAAGACTTCTTTTGTAGTTTTTTCACCATTGAAGTTTCAGAGAGCTCTAGGGAGCTTGAAGCCCTCATTGATGGAGGCCATGCTCAGATGATCCCAAGTCTGTTTTCTATGACTGAATAGTCATTTTTGGCTAATTGTTATGTTCTAAACACATTGGGATAGGTTTTAGAGGCATTTGAGGACTTTTACAGGTTTTTGTTCCACAAGGAATCTTAGGGAAGCTCAAGGCCACATGTAGAAGAGGTCATGCTCGGATGAGCCATGGTTCGTTTTCATAGTTCTATTAGTCATTTCTGGGGTTTTTATGTATTATGAACCCAATGGTACAGAAAATAAATCCATTGGAGTTTAGCATCAACTTGTAAAAGAATCTTTGACAAACTAATCCCAGAGAGCCTAGTCCATTGTTGGAGGCTCAAGGAGATGTAGCCCAGTTGGGGGTGAACTCCTTTATCATGTTGTTCTTGTTGTGAGTGTTTGCTGGTTATTATTTGTTGCAAGTTATTTTTGTTGTTTTATTTATGTAAACAACATATTTAACCTTTTAAAAACCTCACACATAAACACAAGAAGATGCATAAACTTGGCACATAATTTATCTTGCATAACTAAGACATTGAGCAAGGTCCTGAAAAGTTTATTTTAATGGAGTAGAGGGTGCTTGCATAGAAAAACAAGTCAGCCCCCTATTTTCAGATAAGGTGGTATCAGAGCTTAGTTTGTTTTTCTCATGTGATTGCCATTGATAGCTAGAGATTTAGTTGTTGGTATTTGTGCAAGTTTTGTGTTGAAGTTTGACATCTTGCAAGGATGGAGGAAACTTCAAACATTGATAGTTCTCATACATCTTCATTATATAAGTTCTTTGACAAAGAGATGTTGAAGGAGTTTATAACCATGAGAGATATGGTACAAGAGTTGTGGGAAGAAAGAAAAGAGAGCATTGTACTTCAAGAGCAATTGATGGCCATGAAGGAGGAGAAGCACCAGCTTCTTGAAAAGTTGCATGAGATGGAGACTCAACTCTATGAGG
>JASDQU010379577.1:0-10290 GCA_032191745.1 Picea mariana | reverse complement strand
TCTATGAGTCTCGACCCCATAGTGTCATTATTACTCTGGGGGGTCATCTCTACAAGATACCAGAGGTAGTTCCAATTACTGCCCCACCTAAACAGTGCTGCAAGGTAGTATCTCATACTACAAAATTCATCTTCTCCACAATATGTTCAAAAAGGGGAACAAAAGGATACTACAACCACTACAGCCTCGGCCCAATCACCTTCTATCCAACAGAAGCAAGTCAACAAGGTTACAGCAAAGTGCAAAGATTCCTTTTGCACATCATCCTCTCATGTATCTTGACTTGTTGAGCAGCCTCAACCGCAACAGGTTAGTGACAGATTTCCACAAACTAAGCAGCGTGACGTCTCCAGCAAGACAAACAATTCACCAAGATGCAGATTCAACAAATGTTTTTCCCTCTCCCTCGGGAACTCAACGCAATGGAGACCATTGCTTCCTAAGGATGGAGGATTGATCCAGGCAGATATTGGTGGCCACCCACCATTTCCAAATGGCTCAAAATAGTTTTCTGGCCATTTTGGCAATTTACTATTTTTAGCAAGTTTTAACTTCCGGAGCCATTTTGAGGGTCCAAATGAAGGTTTTTTGAGATCGAGGTTCTCAATGATAGTCAAAGGCATAATTGAGCCCCCAAAATGAATCTCCTTCACAATACCTTTCCAACGAGCTATCACACACCTAAAACGGAGATCATATGCAAAAGTTACGACCACGGGAAGTTGATGTACTCACTTACCCAAACGGGGCCCACATGACTTTTGGGGCTTCATCTCCTAGGGTTAGGTTTTTGGATGTCTAGGACTTTTGGCATTCCCGTTTATTGTAAAAAGGCCTCTAGAGACTCATTGTAATCATCTTCTCACGGATGCGAGTAGCCGTCACATCTCTTCTCAGAGATAAGCTACCACCATTCTAGCGAGTCTTTCACTCTGTACTTTTACAGTCTCTGTACATTTATTTCATTAATAGAAATCGTGTATTATTGTATATCTGTGACTCTTTTTATATTTCTGCTATATCACTGTTATATTGTTGTCTCTCTTTCCATATCTATGAATATTTCTATGTTATATCTCCGCTCTCGTTTCGTGCCAAAAATAATCCAGATCACAATTTCCCTTATAACACATTCTATCACCATTTCATTCCATCCTTGACAAATACCCTATGAGGCCACTCGACCTATTGATTGGGAGAGGATTAGGCGGCAACCAAAAAATAGTAAAACATTGTAGGGGCTCGAAGAGAACGATTGATTTTGATCAAAGGAAATGGGTTTCAAGGGAATTCTACTCCGGATGGGCACATCAGGGTGTATCACATTATTTTCTCTCTTTATTTGTTGGGAAAAGAACATGCACCACATGTGGAATGGTATTTGTTGATTCAATGGAGACTCCTTTCTATACCGTAACAAGATTATAGCTAGAAAAATACCAGAATAACACCATAAAGATCACCTTTATTAAAGATAGCAATGTTCCCTTACCTCTTCAAGGGGGAAACTTGTAGAAGAGTATATCTTTATTACAATAATATCCAATGAAAAACTTCTCATACCCTTGACTCCTATTTATACTAATTCTATCTACCAAAAGAACAATCTAGAGGAAGATTCTTCCTTGCTATTAGGCCTTATTAATATTGGCCTTTATTACATGGAAAATTTATTATTCTACCTATGTGAGGGGTTAGGGAGGTTTGGTCTCTAACATCCCCCCCCCCTTAAAAAATAACCTTGTCCTCAAGGCTTGAGATAAGGAAATTGTTGTAGAATGGTAGAAGGCTCCCAAGTGGCATCTGTTGGAGTTGTATCTTTCCACTGTGCTAACACTTCTTGGATGGTGCGATGACAAAGGTGATGCTCACACTGGTCCAAGACTACTTGTGGCTACAACCAGATGGATCCTTATTCATCCAACTCGAGGAGGTTGGTTTGAGTTTGGCACTTAGTTCCAATCACCTTCTTTAAGTAGGAGACATGAAAAATAGGATGCATCTTAAAATGAATAGGAAAATCCAACTGATAGGCCACTTGTACCATGCACTTGAGAACTATATAAGGACCATAAAATTTGGGCATTAGTTTATGACAATGTTCGACGTTGAGTGAAGTCTTCTTATAATATTGCAATCGAAGAAACACATGGTCTACTTCAGCAAATTGACATTGAAATCGACCTTGATATGCTTGTTTCTTCATCCAATTTTGAACCATGACCAAATTGTCTTTGAGGGTACGGAGAATAGCCTCACAGATTGTAAGATTTTGGTCAACCACCTAGACCTTCGAGACACCAAGCATGTATGAGAGAACTAAAGGTGGGCTTTTTCCATATACTGCTTCAAAAGGAATCTTGCGAGTAGTTGTATGGTAAGAAGTGTTGTACCACCATTCAACTAGTTGTAACCATTGATCCCACTGATTTCTTCTTTCAGATACAAATCAACTCAAATAGGTTTCCAAACACTTGTTGAAAACTTCAGTTTTACCATCAGTCTGGGGATGATAAGCGGTGTTGAGATGCAATTGGGTGCCCTATAGCCTGAATCGTTCTTGCCAAAATTTGTTGGTGAAAGTGGGATCTCGATCAGAAAAAATAGAATGAGGCATTCCCTGAAGCTTGAAGACATGATCCATGAAAAGTTCAGCCACAGTGGAAGTGGTAAATGAGTGTTGAAGGGAACATAAATGAGCATACTTGGAAATACGATCAACTACCACCATGATGGCTGACCTATTTTTCAATTTAGGTAATCCAAAATGAAATCCATAGAGATATCCCTCCAAATAGCAGGTGGAATTGATAGTAGTTGTACTATGCCAGGGGCTTTGATAGTTTCTCCCTTGTTGCATTGAAAAACATCACAGTCCACCAAAAAAGTGTGAACATCCTATTTCATACCATCCCAAAAAAAGGAACGTTTGACCCGTTCATAGCTTTTGGTAAAGCCTGAGTGCCCAGTTGTGGGTGCAGCATGAAGCTCAGAAATCACCTTCTATTTAAGTTGTGATTGTTTACTTAAATACATACGACACTTGTAGTGAAGCTCATCATTATGCCAAGAGTACCCTGGGGAAACTGGAGAATTGGCTTGCAATTGTTGGATCAGATGCGAAATTTTGGGATCATGTAGCCATTCCTGGCGAACAGCTTGGATCCAATCTGGGACAATGAAGGAGAGGGGAAAAAGGGACCCTTCATCTTCATATTTTCTTGAAAAAGCATCAAAAAACACATTGTCTTTTCCTTTACTCTAAATGATCTCATAATCATATCCAAATAGCTTAGTCACCCATTTTTGTTGCTCCAAGGATGAAAAACATTGCTACAAAAAATACTTGAGGCTTTGATGATATGTCTTAATTTGGAAGCGTTTCCTTAATAGATAAGGGTGCCAGAGGTCCACTGCATGCATAATAGCCAACATTTCCTTTTCATAGATTGATTGGCCAAAATGTCGCTTTGACAGTTTTTTTGGTAAAGGCCAAAGGCCTGCCATCTTGCATAAGGACTTCTCCAGTTCCTCTTCCAGAAGCATCACATTCTAGGACAAAGGTCTTTGTGAAGTCAGGAAGGGCCAAGACATGAGTGGTGCACATAGTTGATTTCAAGTCTTGAAAGGCCTGATACGTTGCGAGAGTCCAAGTGAAAAAATTCTTTTTAAGGAGAGCAGTAAGAGGCACCACAATATTTCCATAATTCTTAACAAACTTGCGATAATATCCTGTTAAGCCTAGAAAAGCATGCAATATTTTGAGAGTCTTGGGTCAAGGCCAATCCTTCATAGGTTCAATATTCTTAGGTTCCACCTTGACACCTGCCTTGCCAACAATCTGACTCAAGTACTCAACTTTCGAGGATCCAAAAGAACATTTAGATTGTTTGAGGAAAATTTGGTACTGAGAGAGTAAATGAAGAACTCGATCCACATGAGAAAGATGGGATGTCTATGCTTTACTATATATAATAATATCATCAAAGAAAACTAAGACAAAATGATGGAGAAAAGGATAGAAGACATGTTTCATGAGGCTTTGGAAAGTGGAGAGAGCATTACACAAGATAAAGGGCATGACCAAGAACTCATAGTGGCCCTCATGAGTGTGAAATGTATTCTTATGGATGTCAACCTATTTCATACATATCTAGTGGTAGCCAGAATGAAGATCAATTTTAGTAAAGAACGGGGCACCACTTAATTCATCCAGGAGATCATCAATGATAGGAATGGGAAATTTTTCTTTGATGGTGAGTTTGTTGAGGGTGCGAAATTCATGACACATGCACAAATATCCTTATTTCTTGAGTACCATGACCAAAGCAGAAGAATCGGGGCTAGTACTAGGGTGGATAACTCTTGCGACAAACAATTCTTTAACAATTTTCTCAATTTTTTTTTTGGGGCAAAGGGACGATGATAGGTACGAAAACTGGGAGGAGGGATGTTGGAACCATTATTTGAGCCATATCCCATTGAATTCCTCTCGTTTCCTTGATCGCAGTCATACCTATCATTTTTTACCAATTTTTTCCGTGGACCCGAACCCCTTTCGACCCCCTTATTTGGACCTTACCTCATTGGATTCCCCTCGTCACCCTAATCATCATGATACCCTTCACCCATAACCCATTTTAGGTGTGGTCCCACCCATCCCTTTTCGTTTTCCCCTTCATCATAGACCACACTCGTATCCAAGACTTGGAAGCCCGCTTCACTTCCTTGTCCTCTTCTTTCACAGAGACCTAGTAGGAAGTGAGACAACTTAGTGCCAAAATTTCCATCATCAATAAAAACATGCATTCCTCCATAGACACAAAAATGGAAACCATAAAACATGACCTCTATACCCAGCTTGCATGTTACACTAGAATGATTTGTTCCAAGCTGAATATCCCTACATATATTTCTTTCTCTAACCCACCTTTGAACCTCAAAGGTGAAACTTCCTCCAATTCCTAGAATTTTCATCACCATAACTTTCAGCGTGGTCTACGCCTTCCATGAGTGGATGTGAACAAATTTGATGGCTCGGATTCCACCGGATGGGTAACTTAAATGGAACATTATTTCTCTTTGTATGGAATTACATATGAGTTGGCCAAACTCCGGTATGGTGTTCTCCATCAAGATCAAGAACATTGGAAATGGTGGAAATGGAGAAAAAATGCCCGCCAAGGGTATGTGGCTTGGACACAATTTGTTGCAGAGATTTATGAAGGCTTTGACACTGACACCAACCATTTAGGTCATTTGACAAAGTTGAAACAATCTAGCACAGTGAAAGAATTTATAACTTCTTTTGAGAGATTGGATTTCCGAACAGAGGGCATGTCTGATGTTTTTTTTCGAGAATGATTTATCAATGGCCTCAAGAATGAGATTTGTGCCCACATCCTCATGGATCGCCCTCAAATTTGGGTGGAAGATACTAAAATAGATAAGCAAGCACAAAAATTTGTCTCTTCTCAAACCTAAAAACCCTCCTTCATTCATCGCACTAAACCAGTCACTCCCCCTCATCCTTTCACTCCACTAAAGATCCAGAAATTGACCCGGGAAGAAATGGTTTAACACCAACTCAAGGGATTTTGTTATAATTTTGATGACAAATATTTTCCTGGGCACAAGTTTAATAAACAAAATCTTTTTATGTCCATCTATGAGGATGTTTCTGAAGATGTCGAGGATCCCCTTGTGGCCGAGTCACTTGAATGCATTGACATGACTCAACCTTCAGACCCTCCAAAAGTTGAACCGGTCATTTCCCTCAATGCTCTCACTTTCTTCTTTGCTCCCCAAAACCTCAAGATAATTGGTTACATTAAGCATTGGAATGTCACCATCCTAGTTGATAATGGAAACACCCATAATTTTATTCATCACTGCATTGCCCAAGAAACTAATTGCTATATCCGAGTAGTCAACAAATTTCAAAGCATGATTGTGAATGGTGGGTCCATGAAATGTGGGGGGTGTTGTCAAAATGTGCATCTCCAAATTAGTTAGTACCACATGAAATCTCATATGTTTGCTACTGACATGGGTGGTTGTGATATTGTATTGGGTGTTGAATGGCTAAGGGCTCTGGGTCCCATCCTCAAGGATTTTAAGGAAATAACTGTGCAATTCAACCAAGAGGGCCAATAATATAAGTTCCAAGGCATCACAGTTGGTTCCCCCAAGATCATATGTTCCCATTGCATGGAAAATATCCTAAAAAAATATCATTCTGGAATTATTTCACAACTCCATTCCATTCATGCCATTGAGACACCCTCTATGCCTCCCGACCTCCAATTTATCCTCTCCAAACATCAAGTTGTTTTTTCCACTACCTAGGAACTTCCTCCTTCCCATGATGTTCATGATCACTCCATTCCTACGGAGTTATACTCTGATTTGAAGAATACTGCAGTGTTGAATTTCCCAAATTCTTAATAGGAAGGAATGCGTAGTAATTTCGCAACTAGAATGTAGGAGGCACAGTTGCACGGAAACAGATCTTGTCTGTTCTGGTATTTTTTTTTTGTCCTAGGGGTTAGGGTATTCATGGTTTCTATAGACAAGGGTTTTCCCTATGTTATATCTCTCTAATATACATGTGAGGTCCAACAGTAGTACTCAGTCCAATATCTCAGGGAACCAACTATGGAGGTTGGATCATGCCCTTAGCGCTACTACCCGACTACCCATGTACTAGAGAGTATCTTCCTGAGCGTTGTTCTCAGTGGAAGTATAACAGTTAGGTGACCGCTCGATTTATCTATGGAGGGAGTCAATATATCTAGGTCGATCTGTATATAGGTGTTTTTTGATGCACTACCACTCAAAGGGGTACCAACAAGTGTTACAAGGGTGGCCACCAATGTGCTCTTAAATACCACTTGTAGTTCATGCATGTATTTTTCCCCGATGATGGATTTATGCGTTAAATGACATATCTTTGTAGCTTTAAGATGTCAGAATACATCCCTACCCTGAAAAAAATAACCCATAATTTTATGCCAAGGAAATTTCTTTGATACCACTTCCAATATACCAAATGAATAATAATATGTGGAACATAAATATTTAGAAAGTAATGGAACAACAAGATTATAGCTAGAACAATACCAGAATAACACCAGAAATAGCACCTTTATTAAATAAAGAACTATTCACTTGCCTCTTCCATGGGTAAACCTCCAAGAGAGCAAAGCTCTATTACAATAATATCCATTACAAAACTTCTCATACCCTTCACTCCTATTTATACTAAATCTATCTACCAAAAGAACAATCTAGAGGAAGATCTTCTAGAAGCAAAATCTTCTATTAGGTCTTCTTACATTTGACTTATTCTTCCTTATTACCAAGCCTTATTGATATTGGCCTTTATTACATGGAAAATATATTATTCTACCTATGTGAGGGGCTAGGTCCCTAACAAGACAATTCCTACATGAGCTATAAGCTTTGGTGATTGTTAAGTTAGGCATGCCAAGGATGTTTGAGAAACAAATGACAAACTCCAATATTAATGGCACAATAACATTAGTAAAATTTGTTTATATGCTGGTGTCGTTTTCCACCTTTCCAAACTAATGGTCCTTCATCGATGTATATTAACCACATTATTAAATGTGATTCTAATCAAAAGATTAATCTTTTGATTAATATACAAATTGGGGAAGCTCATGGGTGTAGATATGTTGATGTAATTAATGGGACCATGGAACATATTTTAGACTCTTTTAATGAGAATAAGAAGTTCATGTGGAAACAATAATCTAGAGGGGGCATTATTTTGTACATTCTTTTATTCCCTGTTATTCCCATCAGAAGTGGTTACTACACTAATTTATTGTCAAAATGATGTTCATCCCCATAGGTGATGGGATTTTTGCCATCGCATGCCCAATATCATAGGGAAGTTAGTTGGTATTGAAGAATAATCCTCTGCATATCCAATATGTTGTTCATCAGCATTAAATATGTGTGTGTACATAATATGATGATTGATTATGTATTTAAAAGAGAAGAATATGAATAAGTGGAATTGTAGATGAGGATAGATCCCGTAAAGAAGCATCAAAGAAAGCACCAGAAGGTAGTGTGAGAAAAATCACCAGAGATGAAGAAATTGATGAAGATAAAGGATGATGTTGTTAAGAAAGATCTTGAAAATAAAGGTTGCTACTAGAAGAAGATGGAGATGTGGGAAGAATTCCTAGGTAAGACAGTCTACATGTAAAGAGGAAGATGCAAAAAATAAGACTATATAAGGTGGTCTCAATATATGAACTAGAAGAGTACATTGACAAGAGAAAATGCAACAACAACAATATTTAAGCATTATTGTGTAGAAGATGAATCCAAGGCATCATAGTATTATTCAACACAATATTTATGTACCTATGTATAGATTATTAAAAATGTAAGTGCATATTATTTGGTGTACATAAATATTTTGAAATCCCTTAAAATTATGCTCACAAATAGGACCTAGAATTTTTTTTCTTGAGAGTAGAAACCATAAAAATTAATGGTATAGTTAGATGAACTAATTATTTTAGGTTATAACTCAATCTAAAATGAGATAGATGATATATTGGTATTTATGTATATGATGCAACTGATCTAGGATGGGATCCCTTGTTGTATTATCATTGCTACTAGAAATGAAATGAGGGCCTAGAAAATGGTGACCAAATGAAAAACACAATTTCGGTGCATTGATCACCCCATTTGGATTATTTATTTTGTGAATTGGTCGCCTTATTGGATGAGATTTCAATGAAGTTAAGCCATTTGACATTCACCATCTGAAAGGCATGAGTTACCGATTTCTTTTTTCTTGTGTTGGGAGAGTTATAGGGGATTGTGAACTTTGATTTTGGTGAAGCCAAGGACCTGGTCCTCACACCGATTCAAACCCATCTATGATAATATTCCATGATATCTTTAGATTAACTTGATAAATTATCCGACGGTCAATGCATAGCTCGTGTGTTCCAATGAAGAGTATCATTGAGACAAGAGAAATACCCTGACCATCCTATTTTGTGATATCTCTTCTTGTGTGATTGTTTTGCATCATTTTGGGGGTCATGGAACTTGTTAATATCCCCATGGACCTCATTAATATCCAATTGACATTACCTCATGGATTGAGGATCATGAAGACACCTTGTGATCTAATTCCCTTTTCTTGATGGAAATTGCAACAGTTGCAAATAAACAATCTAGAAGTGGCATGATAAGTACTCCCAAGGCGAAGAAACCTTTCAAGAATATTTTTGACCTTGCTATTATTATTACACTCTATCAAGAAGTTTAATGTTTGTCGATATTCTCTCTCTGGTAGTTTCTTGTTCTTTTTCCCATGTTTCTCATTTTGGTAACATAGTTGTTGCATCATATTCTTTGATAGATTGTAATTGTTATTCTCTCGATCTATTATGTGTTTCCTTGATGAATCACATTTATTCTTTTCTTCATCGATTGTGTTTATCTATGTATTCATTTCATGTGCATATTTGGTTCTAAAAATTGAACATATCAATCGACAAAATGTTTGAACTTGGGGATAGGACCAAAAGTGGGTTGATACAATTTGGATTTCTTATGAGAAATTTATTCTACGCATATTTGCTCTTTTTTTACTAATGTGATTTTATTCTCAAAATTTTGATATCTCTCTCTGTCAATAGTATTTTTGGGAACAATGCACAAATGATGGATAAATAATATGTGGGATGATTATAAAGATTTATGTGGTTTGAGTATTCATGATTTATAATCATGAATAATAAAGAACTTTACCAATAAAACCTAGCTGACACCTAGATTTCCCTCCACCTCCAGTATTTAATACCAACTCTTCTCATCATTTGAACCCAGGCTCATTGTCCTGAAGATGGATCCTGATATGGATCTGAATGTCGATAGTCTATTGACAATATGTGGGATATTTTGTTTTTTTTGTGCCCTTCTCCGCAATTTTGACTGTACAACACATGGCTACTATTGTGGGAAATAACTTTTATGTTCATTGTACGTTCATTCTCTATATTATATGAAATCCATGGAAAAATACAAGTATGTTCACAAAGGTGTATTGTCTAGTGGCCATTCATGTACATGTAGGTACCCAAGGTGTATTATCTAGTGGCCATTCATTTTCCAGGGAACTGATGGGGTGGAAGATCAATAAGAGTTATATAATAATAGCATATATATCATAGAAACTAATAATTACACTATATTTATATAGTGTGACTGGTACACATACATTATTGA
>JASDQU010379567.1:0-10537 GCA_032191745.1 Picea mariana | reverse complement strand
CATAGTTGTTACAAGGAGTTGTAATTTAGGTGCCAAAAATATTCATGCAAAAGTTTTCTCAAATGCGTTGATTGCACTAATGCTAAATAAGCTACTTGGTTAGATACATGCACTCTGATGATCTCACCAGAGTGTGGTTGGATACTACTACTAGAATTCAAATTTTGAAGAAAGGCAAAGGGAATTGTATTTCTTACAAGTGTAGGTGACAAGTCTAGAACCAAGTTTAAATACATAACCTACAATATACTTTTGATGATTAGTGTCATCGACCTAGTCATAATTTGCAAAACCAATAAACATAACATATCCCATGAACTATACTATATAACAAACTCAATTGTACCCCATATATACTTAAGTATTATGTTTGTTGTCGTTCAATGGCTTTCATGTACCAGGAAACTAGACCAATAATATAGGAGAAGTAAAGGTGAGTATGAGTTAAATATAAAAGGTTACTAACTAACTAATGGTACAAAGTGGCATCTACTTTGGGTGAGGTACAATAGGTAATTTTTTTAGCTCCATGTTGAGAGAGAGATAAGTCTGGTTTATAATTGTCCATGCGAAAGAAACAAAGAAGGTCATGGGCATACTTAGGTTGGGAAAGAGAAATACCTTCTCACATTTGAAAATATTGGAGGCTAAGAAAATAGTGCAAGCATCCTAAGTATGTTATTTCAAAATTGTTCTTAAGGTTGTCTCTCATATGGGTTAGAAGTTCGAGGTCATTATTTTGTTGATTCCTTTTTGTATCATTGAGAGGCATTCCCACAAGGGGCCATGGTGTTAGGCATGTGGGAATATTTTTTGGCACCATATTACACCTTCATTTCAGTGAAAACACCCTTGGTATGAGGTTAGGGCCTCTTGGGCTTGGTGATGGGCTTTGTGGGCTTGTGTTGGGGTTTCACACCCACAAAGAGGAATAAAATATTATAATTAATTGTTGAGTTTAGAAGGGGTGCCTAAACTCACTCATTGGACTCTTATATAAGGAGAGCAGAGATTGTGACAAATATTAGTGTGTCACTATGAATTTATCATAAGTGAGTGCACTTATGCTAGGAGCTTGGAAATTTCAGCAAGGGAAATTCCGCAATTGTGGCAATCTTGCCTAGGGTTTCTAGAAAAAATGTTTATTTTTTCAGCCAAGGAAGGATTATTTTCCAGCCTAGGGAGGTCACACATGTGAGGAGGAGAGGAGTAGTAGGTCACACGTGTGGGAGAAGAGGTACAACCACATATGTGAGGATAGCCTGCACGTGTGAAGCAATCGTACAGTTCGCATGTATGAGAAGATAGGTATATGTATGCACGTGCGAGAGGGACATGATAGTCTGCACCTATGGAAATTTTTCTAAACAGATACAACAGGTTTTTACAATTGATGTCAACAGGCCGTACAGGTGGCAGTTGTAGCATATTTGCAGCCAGAGGATATTTTCTGGATTGTTGAGGTTTGGTTTGCTAATTTTTTTATTTTGTAGGACAAGGTTGTCCTCATTTTTTCTGGTAAATTTTTGACAGATGGGAGGGCTGATTTTTCCTTCATATTTTTTTTGAAATTGACATTTACAAAACATAAAATTTGTGTCTCAAATGTATGCATGATTTATCTCATATCTTGATGTTTCCACTGTTGTAAATTTTTTGTCTTAATTTCAGTGTAAAATTGTTCAATGATAACAACTAGAGTTTATTGTTGGATCACTAGGAAGAAATTTTAAAATATGAAATCAGTCACATAGAGTTGCATGTGAAAATTGACATGGTATTAGAGATGATGGTTTAAAGGGAGAGAGGGATTCATCTAGTGAGACACACTTGCCGCTGCAAGTAAAACAAGTGGTTGTTGCAGATTCTTTTGTTTTTCCTAGGTAGGTCACCATGGTGAACACTTTGAATATTGAGGACATGTTGGAAGGGGAAACTAAGTTATGGTCTTGGAAGGCTAGGGTTATTCTTCTTTTGGAAGAGAATGATCTCAAGGATATTGTTGAGAGTGTGGTTGTAAGTCCCATTGATCTGCAATAAATGACAGCTCACAAGAAGAAGGAAGTGATGGCCAAGCAGGTGTTGCTAGAATCCATGAAGGATCGTCTGATTCCTCACATTTTTGA
Organism: Picea mariana; assembly: GCA_032191745.1. NCBI lineage: Eukaryota > Viridiplantae > Streptophyta > Pinopsida > Pinales > Pinaceae > Picea > Picea mariana. The sequence continues at coordinate 8,411 of JASDQU010379567.1, read as the reverse complement.
TAAGACAGTTGCCAAATAAATATATGATGATTTGGTAGGTCTATACCAAAATGGGAATACAGGCAGGAAGTTACATTTGAAGCACCATCTTTAGGTTGTCAAGATGTCCAGTGAGGACACAATTGTAAACTATATTATGAACATTACACAGATCTGAGATCAACTTGAGGCCATCAGTGATAAGGTGGATGATGTTGAGTTGGTGAATGTACCATTGAGAGGTCTTCTAAGGTCTTGGGAACCATTTATGCAAGGGATATGTGCACGAGAGAAGTTACCAGACTTTGATAGACTATGGATTGATTGTATCTAGGAGGAGACTCGGTTAGTGTCCATGGATGATTTGGATGGATTGGTGAAGAGTAGCAGCAATGAGAACTAGGCCCTTGCAACCCACACTAGGAAGGGGAGAAGAGGTCATCCTAGGAGAAGGGATATTAGATGGAAGAAGGATATTAGAAAGATCATATGTTTTGAGTTTCATGATTATGGCCACTATGCTTCACAGTGTCCACACCAAAAGGGAAGGGGAAGCAGGTAGTAAGCATCAACAACAGAGGTTGTAGCTAGTTTTCAGAGAGAGATCCTGTTGGTCTCCACCCTTTCAGGTACAATTTCTAGTAGGGGGACTTGGTTAGTGGATAGCGGAGCCTCTTTCCATATGATAGGTGCATGATAGTTGTTTGAAAGATTCATAGAGACTGGCTCAAACTKGTGTGTGGATCTTGGTATGAGAACCAAGCATGCAGTATGAGGATCTAGTACAGTATCATTCTGATTGTATTCAAGTGACTTGTTGAGGGTGTCAAATKTGTTATGGGTGTCAAATCTCAAGAGTATTTTTATCTCAGGTTCGACAATTGAGAAGAAGGGCTACCATATATTGTTTCGAGACAAACAAGTATTATTTGTGCCCAGAAGATCTAGCTTCATATCAGCGTTGGTTCTTAGAGTTAAAGAGGGAAACCTATATAGGTTGAGGGGTCAGCCTATGTGAGTTGTGACCAACATGAGCAAAGAGATATATGATGAGGAGTAGGTAGCTCTACTAGTGGTGAGGCAGGTAGCTCCACTAGTGGTGAGGCAGGTAGCTCCACTAACAACACATGTTTAGAGGGAGTAGATAGCTCCACCAGTGGTACAGGCTTAGAGGGAGTCAACCCTCGGGATTCAATAGGGAGGAGAATCCTTCCAGGACTATTCAGAGCAAGTTGGACTTTAGGGGGAGTCAACAGGCTCACAGGGAGAACCACTCATCCAGGGGGATTCTAACTTCAGGTATAGGTGGAAGAGAGGAATATTCCAAGCAGGTGTCATGGGTTGAGGAGGCAAAATAGTAGGCTCTAAAGAAGGAGTATTCTAAGAGAATTGTATCCTCCATGGAGGACCCACTTGTTGCAATAGGATTTTCCTCAGTGACTGAGAGAGCAACTAGTAAGGAGGATTGGATAACAATATTTGCTTCAGTGACCAAGTATGCGGCTAGTTAGGAGGATTGGAGAGGAGGATTTGTTTCGGTGACAGAGGGAGCATCCAGTCAGAAGGATTGGATTGAATATGTGGTAGAATACCCCATATGGGAGACATGGATACTTCCCGGTGAAGGAGGATGGAATGCCTCCCTCGACAAGAGCGAGTGTTGATGCCTTTTTGTAGCATCGGGAGGCATTCCCACAAGGGGCCATGGTGTCAGGCATGTGGGAATATTTGTTGGCACCATATTACACCTTCGTTTCAGTGAAAATGCCCTTGGGATGAGGCTAGGGCCTCTTGGTCTTGGTGATGGGATTTATGGGCTTGTGTTGGGGTTTCACACCCACAAAGGGGAATAAAACATTCTAATTAATTGTTGATTTTAGAAGGGGTGCCTAAATTCTCTCATTTGACACCTATATAAGGAGAGGAATGATTTTGACAAATATTATTATGTCATTATGGAGTTAGCATAAGTGAGAGTGCACTTGTGTTAGGAGCTTGGAAATTTCAGCAAGGGAAATTATACAATTGTGGCAATTTGGCCTAAGGTTTCTTGGAAAAAAATTGTTTTTGTTTTCATCCAAGGAAGGATTCTTTTCTAGCATAGGGAGGTCATAGGTGTGAGGAGGAGAGGAGCAGCAGGTCGCAAGTGTGGGGGAGGAGGTACAACCACATGTGTGAGGACAAGCCGCATGTGTGAAGCAACTATAATGTTTTCACGTGTGATCAGAATAGTACATACATGTCATATAGTACGGAAAAATACTCATGTGTGAACATATAGGTACAAGTCCACACATGTTAGAGAGACAAGACAGTCTGCATGTGTGGAATTTTTTTTGAGCAAGTACATGTCTATACAACTTATGTCAGCAGTTGTACGACTGTTGTCAACATGTTGTACATGTGGCAGTTGTAGCAGGTTTGCAGGCAGAGGATATTTTTGGGATTTGTTGAGGTTTGGTTTGTTGATTTTCTGATTTTGTAGGACAAGCTTGTCTTCATTTTGTTTGGTAAATTTGTGACAGCTACGTGGGTTGATTTTTCCTTCTGAAAATTTATGAAATTGACATTTACAGAACAAAAAAATTGTGTCTCAAATGTGTGGATGATTTATCTCATATCTTGATGTTTTTGTTGTTGTAAATTTTCTGTCATAATTTCAGTGTAAAGTTGTTCAGTGATAACAGATAGGGTTTACTTTTGGATCACTAGGAAGAAATTTTTAGATATGAAATTAGTCACATAGAGTTGCATGTGAAAATTGGCATATTTGTGAGTATAAGGTCATAGAAATATTGTACATGTAAGAGAATATGTTCACTTGCTTGCTTGGTATAAACATTAGGGTAAGAGTGGCCTCTAGAAAATCCCAAGTCAAGAAGGAATTGGTCATTTTTCATACCAAGGGCGAGGAGCTTGCTTGAGGCCATATAGGGGTTTCTTGAGCCAATAGACAAAGTTGGAGTCCCTTTGAAGAAATCTAGAAGGGTGTTCCATATAAAATTACTATTGCAAATCCATTTGCAAGAAGGCTGATTTGAATTCCATTTGATGACCTCCCATTCATATGAGGTAGTAGAGGCAACGACAAGGTGGATGGAATTCATTTTGGCAATGAGGGCAAAGGTTTTTTTTATAGTCAATGATTTTAACATGTGAAAAACCTTTGGCACCCATTCGGGCCTTGTGTCTTTCAAAAATACCATCTATGACATACTTAGTCCTGTAAATCCATTTGTATCTAACAAGTTTTCTTCCTTCTAGAAGAGGGACTAGATCCCAAATATTGTTCGCCTTCAAGGAACACAATTCTTCATTCATGGATGCATACCATTTTGGATGGATAAAAGATTATTTAAAGGTTTTTGGATCCAGGGTCTATAGAACTTGAGCCAAAGAGGCTCGATATAACTGTGAACATGTTCAACATTGATCAAGAGGATCATTGACTAGATCGCTAATAACATTGCTTGTTGTACAGACCCATCGAGGAAGTTGTAGAGGTAGTGTAGGTTCATGTTCAATAACTCGTATGGATGGTGAGGTTGAGCATGCATATTGTTCTTTTCATCCTCATCGTCATTCGCTAAAGAAGAATAATGATATAGAATAAAAGAAGGATTAAAAGAAGAAAAAGTCAGTATGGGAGTGAAAGGATGTGTCACGTGCATCAAGGATGGATCTTGAGTCAAAGATGGCATATATGTCGAGTCAATAATGCAAGTTGAGATATCTATGATCAAACTTCACATATCTTTTGACAATCACTTATGTTTCATTAGCTACAAGAAGTCGATAACCTTCTACATCCTTTCAATAACCATTAAAAATGCACTTCTCATTTTTAGACTATAAGTCTTTCCTTTTCTTGTTGGGAATGTAAGCCCATGCTTCACTACTAAACACACAAAAATGGCTTACATTTGGTTTTACGTTACCTCGTGCTTCCTTAGGATATTTTTTAAAGCCTTAATGGGAGTGTGATCAACCATGTAATTTGAAAAATTAATGGCTTATGCCAAAAAATGAGGATTGAGTTCCTTAGATTGGAGCATACAATTAGCCATTTCCTTTAAGTTGCAATTCTTTTTCTCTACAACACCATTTTTTGGTGGTGTGTATGGAACAATGTGTTGCATTTGGATACCATGTTCAACATAGCAAGTGTTAAACTCTATGTTGACATATTCACCCCCATGATTATCCGCTCATAGCTTTTGAAGCCAATGTCTAGACTTTTTTATGTAAGGGCATTAAAAGACAAAAACACGTCAAAATTTTTGCTCTTAAGTTTTGAGAATTAAATTGAAGTTCACTTGGACAAGTCATCAATGAAGTTTAATAAATAATCAAACTTAGAGAAAGAAGCGGAAGGAAGTAGACCACACAAAACATTGTGCACAAGTTGCAAGGGAGCCAAGGTGTGCCAAGGGGCAAGTTTGTCAAAATTGTCTTGATGATGTTTGTGGAGAACACAACTTGAACACACACCATCCTTACAAGAAATGAATGGAATAGTAGAGGAATATTATGCTTACATAGTCATTGCAATGAGTTGTAGTTTAGGTGGCCAAAATGTTCATGCTAAAGTCTACTAATGTCATTTCTATGAATAATAAAAATTGAAGAGAATATGACCCAAAGTTGTCAAACTTGTACAACTTGGTAATATCATTGATTGCTCATGATGCTACAATATGTTGAGGATCCTTTAAGTTCTTTATTACAACTTGGTGAGGAGAAAACTCCATGGTTTTTCCTTTCACCATAATGAGTTATTTGATATACATAAATAAGGGTGCATGAGACTAGGAACACATAGTGCATCATTAAAGAAACCATTAATGAGTTGAACCATTATTGATCCTTCAACACCTATATATCTATCATAACCAACAAATATTTGTTTGGTGATACATTGAATTAGAGAAGAAATTGGCTTTATCCTTAGTCATGTGATAAGAAGTTCTTGAATTAATAATCTACTCACTTGAAGGACTAAAATTTGATGCATTAAAAGAAAAAATAGAAGCGGAAAGAGCATGTCCTTTTSTGGAATGAGAGGAGGAGTTATCCTACTAAATATTGTTCTTATTCATTATTGTTTCGAGGCTTCCATATTTAGTGAAGCAACATGACTTTTGTTGATCATCATATCCACAAAAATTATAATGCTTGTTGGCTTAACTTTTTTATCAACATTTAGAGCGAGAGAAGGGTGAGGGGGTTTGGTGCCCTTGTTTTCTTTATTGGGAGAGGAGGATGCTTGGGGATTTTATTTTGTTTTGAAACTAAGGATTTATTAAAGTTACCCGTGATACTTACCAATCCAAGGTGAAAGATTTTAATTTGCTCCCATACTAGATAATCACAAATAGTTTGGAAGAAGGGAATTTTGTAGATTGAATGTACTTTTGGCATGGCATAGGGTGGGAAAATGAAGATGTGGCACTATTGACTAGGTGACATGTGGTCATTGAGGTGGAACTTTGTTGACGTGGTGTTGATGATGTGGTAGATAGTGATAGAACTAAGTGGTGGTGGGTATGATGCAAGGTGGAAAAATTATGTTGATGTGGCTAGTCCATGTGTTTAACTTGATTTGCAAGTTGTAAAGATGGCACTTAGTGAGTGGTGGTTATTTATATTAATCCACATTCCAAGGATGGTTTCAAAGTCAAAGATTTTATTCCTTATAGATATACTCTCACATATATGTACTCATTGTTTACCACAAAATGGGAGGCCCATGTAATGAAGGCTTAGGGGTTATGTTTTTATGGTGGTATAGGTCCCAAGAAAAAAGGTCGTTACAACACGATGGGGCACTTTCACAAAGAATATTGAGCACTAAAAAATGTAATGGATCAAAGGAAGGTGTGTTGGCCTAAGGAGTTAACAATGGTTGGATAAAAAGGCCCGACTCTCAAGTGAGTCACAACATCTATAATGCATAGCCCAACAATCTTTTAACTGCACATGAAAACACTAGTCTCGAGACCACAATATGGGTTTGGACTAGTAACCAAGAAGGGGGCTTCAGAGCCCACGCAAAGGAAAAGGGCCATGGCAATATTGAAAAACAAACTTATGAGAAAACCACAAAAAAACAAGAATTATGTTGGAGAATTTAAATAAAGGCCAAACTATTAGTTTTTCATTAGTAAGGAAGTTACCAAGATAAGTTCTCATTTGATATGTTTCTGCTTCACTAAGCTCGCTCGAAGCATAGAGCGAAGAGTATACACAAAACAATGGTGTAGAACCTCGAAAATTTCCAAAGATGTGAATAAACCAACATAAGAGGGAAAAATATTTAAATAAAACTTTATAATAAAAAAATAGTGCCTTTGTTGAATTGCTAGGGAGAAATTACCATATCTTGGGTAAAATAAAGTTGTTTTAGATTAAAATAAAGTTGTTTGAAGACCCGCTCCTATTGTAGATCGAGATCGTGAAGCCGAGTTGCCTCATCTCTATTTTTTGGCATTTTCGTACATTTATGGGCTAAGAGGACTGTTCCATTACGTCTGGATCACTCGTTTCATTTATGAACACTTTTCGTTTCACTCGAAAAGGTTTCCATTTGCCCAAGATACGGCGATTACAGTCAGATTCGGAGGTATAAAGTCTGAGTATGCAAATTTTTTTAAATTTTTGCAAAGTTTTGATTTTATTACGGTTTGTATTTTTTTATTTCCTAGCTGCTACTCTTTTAGATCTGTGTATGCTCTTTTCCCCGCACCTTGTGTGATCTCGGAAAATCAGAAACAGATAGGAAAAGGTGCATCTTCCGGGTAAGCTAAGCGAGATCTAACCCTTGTTGTCATCGAGAAGCGAAATTTTTTTCTTGTGTGAAAAGAGTTTTTTTGGAGCATGCTCTCCAAGGTCATCTTCAACAACAACAATCCTCCTTATGAACATTACTATATGTTTTGCTAGACCATTTGGTTAAAACTTGCCTTATTAAGTAAGAGGTCTTGAGTTCAAGTCTCTCTTTTGTTAATTTTTTTGAAAAAGTTCATGCTAAAAATTGTAAAGTGCATTTCACTTCAAGTATAAAAGTGAATCATTATAAGTAGCTTTATATTTTATTTTAGAGTTATTTATTCTGCATGCAACTTTTCTGTTATAAGGTAACCTCATTGTAAAAGTGATCCCCACTTCTCTTTATAAAAGTGGGTCACTTCATAAAGTATCTTATACTATCACGTGGTTATTTGGTTACCGTTTATGCCTTTTTTAAAAAGGGCATAACTCACACATCGAAAGTCCGTTTTCAGTGCTGTTTTTTTTAAAACCGCATAAATTTTCGAGATATTTCCATCCAGATCATTATTTTCAGTTTTTAAATCTGCATTATCTGCATATTTAATATGGCTTCTACAAGCATTGTCGTGCTTACCAGCAACAACTACTTCCAATGGAAATCCCATATGGAAGATTTATTAATAAGTAAAGGCCTGTACCGGATTACCATGGGAAAGAAAACAGCCCCCACTGATGATGATAAGAAAGCCAAATGGGATGATAGGAATGACGAAGCACATGGACTAATTAGAATGTCCATCTCTCCTAATCTAAGGTACCACCTTCAAGGAATTGATGACCCCGAAGAAGCTTGGGACAAGATTGAATCTGTGTTTGGTAAACTCAATATTATTCGAGCACAACAGTTAGAAAATCAAATATTGACCTTGAGTCCAAGTGATTTTTCTTGCCTTGGAGACTATCTATCTAAGTTTAAAACACTCAGAATTTTATGTGAATAATGTAAGATAGTAATGAAGGAAGATCGTTGCATATATCTTATTCTTTCTAAGCTAGGTAGTGCATATTCTGTGTTTGTATCTACCTTTTATGCCATGAAAGAGGCTGTAGGGAAAGCTTATGTACAACCCACTCTTGAGTCCTTTTGTACTTCTTTGATTAGAGAGGAAGATAAGCTTGTACAATTTGGAGTGATCAACACTGCAGGTACCTCAAACAAAGCCTTAGTTTCCCAACAGAAAGATAAACCCAAGTATCCCAAGAAGCAACATCCTCGCTACAACAACAAACAACCTAAAGGTCCCAAACCCGCTCAGATAGCTTCAACTCCTAATGGTGACAAAGGATCAAAATATAAAAGTAAGAATACTAACATACATTGCAACTTTTGTAATAAAGATGGTCATGATGAGTCCAAATGTTTCAAGAAGATGGCAGCCTTAGAAGCAACGATGAAGAAGCACAACATCAATATCGATTCTTCTTATTCTTCTTCTTCTTCTTCTCATGGACATGCACTTTATGCTTCTGGTTTTTCCTTCAATACAACTTCTACTACTACTTCTTCTTCTGATGAGTGGCTTATTGATTCAGGAGCATCTTATCATATGGCTAAGGATAAAGCCATATTTTCTGCTCTAAATGAATGTAACACCAAGGAA
>JASDQU010379564.1:0-11243 GCA_032191745.1 Picea mariana | reverse complement strand
AAAAAAATAGATAATATATAACATAGAAAGTTAGGTCTTCTTCAAATACTTAAGTCATCAAGTCCACCTTCAAAAGTACAACAAGTTTCCAAATGGAAAATGTATATGATGAAATGAAACAATAAAATATGCAAACGAAAAATCTACACTAAATGCAAATTTTTAAAAATAAATGATGCTATAGTACTCTCAGTAGATTACCATTCCTTGTATCAATAAATCGTGACAATGAAAAGCAAACAACTAATCAATACTAGAGTACCTAAAAAGTCAATCAAATATGTCATCTAGCCATTATCTGAATAGTGCCTCAGAGTCTTTAAAAGATCAAACACATTTAAATAATTATAGGAGCAAACATGCTAAAGATATGTTAAAGAAAGGTACTAACATGTATTCAGGTAAAAGGAAACAATGAAACTTGGCAATTTAGGAACTTTAAAAGAAAAACATCTTAGCATTACTAGATTATGATGCATTTCCTTCAATAAAAATAAGGATTCCATTGATAAAAAAAATTGAAGTAAAAAGGATTTGAAGCTACAATTTAACAACCAAAGGGATGATAGTTTCATGCACAAAATTTGGGGAAGAACTAACGTCACATTTGAATAAAGATAAAAACTAATTTGGTCAGGCAAGGCATTGAAAAGTCTTCTTTGTTGGCTAGGGATTTGTGTTCTAGTAAGGTTTTGACAGCCCCCAATGTTAATTTTATCCAGGGAGTAACCCATTTAGAACAAAGAGGACTCGGTGAGGAGATAACATGTTTAAGGGATACAAGAGGATCCTCTATTGAATATAATATTTTAGAACTTGAATTTTCTTAACTTTTATAAGTTTTTGATGTTCAGTTTTTAAATATTTCAAATTTTAGACATCAAATCTTTCTCAACACTGTTCAAATGGAATGCAATTAATCTTAGTTGTACAAAAATTACCCGGAACAAGCATGGACACGATGTTATATCCTAGTGCCGCTCGTTACTCACGTGTTGTATCCTATCCAACAATGTCACTCCCAAAGAATTCTCGTCAACGGATTGTCTGGAGGGTAGATTCATCGATTTCACTATGGCATGAAGATATGGTGGGATAGTTATGTCAGGAATGAAAAACACAATGACATCGAAATGAAAATGACAGGTGAGATTCCACAGTTTCTCTATGGCAGGAACATATAGTAGGTTAGCTATGGCGAGAATCAAATGCAAAATGGCAGGTGAAATGAAAATGACACGTGAATGAAATGTAGGAAAAGAAATGCAACCTATATATTAAAAACAACTTTCGACCGAACTATTCTTTTGGACGAACTATTTTTTTGGCCGAAACTAGTTTTCAACCAAACTATGTTTTGGGCCCAAACACGTTTTCGACCGAAAACGTGATTGTCGGACTAAAACAATTCGACAGACGCATTCGATGGCACGATTCCCCACATCGTCGTTAACTTTAATGTTTGGCCAAAAACATAATAGTTCGTCTGAAAACTTGGTGATTCCCGATGACATTGTTAACTTTAATCTTCAACCGAAAACTTGTTCGGTCGAAATAGTTATGAATTCGGCCAAAACATTTCCATTAGCAATTCTCGCGACCCGATTCTCACAAAAGTGTTACCCACATTCACGATTTTACCCTAATACAAAGTTGTTAATGTTGTTTTATCTTACACATCAGATTTGGCAAGCACATCCACTAGCTCCTAACCTTTCTTTAAAGTGGATATAATTGTGGTTCATGCAATTATTTCTAGTTGAAAATCTTTAGAGCATTGTAATCACTGATAGGAATCCTAATGCACATTCTTGTTACATTTATTGAGGATTCATTAAAGTAAATCATATGATTGCATGGTTTTATTTCACTTAAAGAGGTTTACTTTCATTATTTGGGATACACCATGTGGCTTCTAGGAGTTGGCCTAAAGTACAGGGGAAAGCGTATTGAGGTGACAATGGTGCAATTCCCATGTTGTTTCCCCAGTTAGAACCCGTGTTGGGACCTTTTGCGAGGGTGTTAGTTCAGGTGGTAACATGCCACATGAATCAAACCACATATGAAATAAATTTTAGAAGTTTAACAAGGGGAAACAATTGCAATATTGACCTTTGGACTACTCCTAAGTGGTTGGTTGATGAAATAATACATGCTATATGTATGAAAGAGCAGGGGAAAAACTTAAAAATTCAATAGTGAAATCGATGCTCCACATTCAGTGCATTCTAATCAACGCTACCCAAGGATTGGGATTTGTTTCTTCCACTGAATGTTTACAACACTTTTCCAAGAAACATCCTCAATAATAATGCACCACAACAAGAGATTCACATCAAACCCTTGATGGGAAAAATTCAAATTTGCATATAAGAGATATAACAACCCTTTGCAAGGTACAAAGTTGCTTCTAAAATTTATGAAAGGGAATTCATTAACTAACAAAAAAACAATATAATTTCTCCAATCATACAAGAAATCAAGAATTGATTCCTTTAAAATTGGGGAAGAATTTCAAAGAAATTCAAACATAACCCTTTCAATATGTGACTAATTTTTAAAAACTAAATTCTTCAAGTTAACAACCATTCAATTCCATCTTAGATTTCAAAAGGGCCATTAAATCACTCAAGCTAAAATACATCACACACATCTCACCCATCTCGGAATGGTAAATGGAATCCCTTTGCGGTGTGAAGTGTTTTTTTTTTTCAAACCATCTAGGTAATAACTTAACAAACCATTTGAACACCAAATCACATTTTTTTTTCTTATTTACTTTGGACTATGTCTCGTTGATTTCTTGTTACTACCAAAAAATTAAGTTACAATACTTGTACATTAGTGTTCCTTTACTAATTCGATGGAAATTCTCTCCTGAGAGTATTTAGATCTCACTCGAGAGTTCCATTGATTATTTTTTATTTTCAAATTAACCTTTCATTTATTATTTACAATCGTCAAATTGACTTCTTACACCTCCATGGAGCTAGATATTTATACAAGACACATTAGTTCTTTATAATTAGGTAAAAATCCATATTTATGCTTCACAACAATGCAAAGAGAAACCAAGTTATTTAGAACTCAAGAATTTAAGTTGTGTTACTTTAGAAGTGTTTAGTAAAATTGCTAATGGATATTTAAGGTATTTTCTTTAAAAGGTTGCCACTTATTTTGAAAAAAACGTTTTCCACTTATAGAAAAGACTGACATGGGTTTGTTAGTATGGGAAACCTTCATACTATTAAATAAGATCTCTATCCTCCTAAAAGAGTCTTAAACCATAGGATGAACTTGACACCAAGTATGAAAATACCATTGTCCCTTCGATTCTTGTATGCTTTATGAGATTTCTGATTTGTTTTTTAGATTATAAAAGGATGTGGATTTTGACACAAAGTTGTAAGGATTTAATGGAACCATACAATAGTGTTTTTCCAACCATCCAATATCATCGTTTACCCCACCCTCTAAACCACCAAACTCGCCACACCGTGGAGGCACAACCTCACATAATCCACTTTTTTCACCCCTAAACATCTCCGCATTCAATACTATGTCGCCACAAACCAAAATGAATCAATAAATGTATATGTAGTTATTTGTCAAGCGTAAAAATTGAGTTGCCAAAATTTGATGGGTAAGAAAAGACACATGTTTTATGGATAAACAAAGTGGAAGAATATTTCAAAATACATAATGTTTAATACTAGGAGGAGAAAACCAAAATGGTATCCATGCACCTTGAGGACATGATCAATACATGTGGTGAAAGTCCCTGACAATAATGTGTGCATGTAACTAGGATACATCTAAATATGACTTTTATTCAAGAAAAACATTTTTTTTTACAGAGCTTACTTTGATTACAATAAAATGTTGATGTTGACAAGTATACATATAAATGGGAAACACCTGTGACACAAGTATTTGAATTGTCGCAAGATTAGCTACTTCAATCATATGTTTTTAGATTAAATCCCTGTAATATAATGAATACAATCTTGATGCATATCACTATAATCACGAGTAAAACTAGTCAAAAGGATAAAAAGAACATAAATGAAGCTTACCAATTCATGTCAAATTGATAATAGAAACCATTATAATAAAAAACAAAATTTTTAGATTAGGAGCAACCGAAAAATAAATATATATTACACCACACATATGAGAAGAAAATAATCATTGAGAAATGGAATCATTAAGGAGAAAAGAAAGTAAATGTACAAGATGTGGTGAGAAAGGGAGTTGAGCATATAAGTGCAAGAAGGAAAATCCCCCCAAAATATACAATTATGAGACAGAGAGAGAAGATGAGTTAGATATTGGAATTGAAGACACAAATGAAGAAGAGTAAACACAAAACCAATATGTTTTAATAGAATCAAAAGGTGAAGAGACACTTGTAGTTATAACATGTATATCCCAACCATGAACATTGAAAGTAAAAGGGCATGTCAGAAAACAATGTTCTAGTCCAGATAAACTCAGGGAGTACCTATAACATTGTTAATATCAACATCACAAGAAGATCAAAATTATTTGTACGTCCAACTCTAGACACGAAGGTAATGGTTATAGATGACAAGAAAATCAGTGGCATAGGTAGATTCCACAAGGTTAAACTACACATACGAATTTGTCGATTTAGAAACATAATATTATGCAATACCTCTATGAGACATTGATATGGAACTAGGAGTAGAGTGGTTTCAAACATTGAGAACATACTCTACAAATAACCAAAAACACTTTGTTAGTGACATACAAGATGGAGAAATATATGAATTATATGGATTCCAACCACCCCCCATGAAAATCATCTCATCCCATCAAATGAAAAAACTAGTTTGGAAATGGTTGCTTGCATATATAGTATAATGTTATCAAATATTAACTCTACCCATGAAACTGATAGGTCACAAAAACCAAAAATACACAAAATTATTAAGAAACATAAAGAACTATTTAAGGATATACCTATGAAGTCACTACCAAAAAGAGTTATCGAACATGTGATTGAGGTAAAACGTTATTTAACTCCCATTAATGTTAAGCCATATAAATATCCACACCATTATAAAACATAAATTGAAACATTAATTGAAGACTTGTGGAGATACAAAGTTATCACCAAAAGGAAAATCCCTTATGTTTCTCCAATGATACTTGGAGAAAACAAAGATAGATCTTTCAAGATATGCATTGACTATCAAGGATTGAACAAAATCATAATAAAGAATAAATTTCTCATTCTTTTCATGGATGAGAATCTTGACAAACTACACGGAGAAAAATATTTTTCAAAACTAGAGATCAAGGTATTATTATATTATAGTACAATTGGAAAATATTGAAAAAACAACCTTTAATACTCATGAAAGACATTATGAGTTTAAGATACTGTTATTTAGGTTTGCCAACACCCTAACAACATTTCAAGATGCCATGAATGAACTATTTCAACCATATTTAGGGAAGTTTGTATTGGTAAATTTTTTGAGAATATACTCATCCACATCAAAACATGGAAGGAACATATCAAACACATTGAATAAGTATTATCTATTATGAACCAAAATGTTGAAAATATCATAAATTATAGAAGTACACACCATGTACTGTACAATGTGGAGAACAACTCCAATATATATAAGTTACACAATAACTCTTTAAAGAATAGGGGAACCTCCTCCAAATAACCAAATACTTTTCATACTTCACAATTCACATGTCAATAATGAATACATGATCTCTTATATATAGCTATTCANTTTACATTTAAATACTTCACATGTGATGAAACCAAGTAATATGATTTTTTTATGTTCCTTCTTTATTCATTCCATTGTTGATGATCTATCCATCCAAAATCAATTCTTTTCGGTCTTAATCCTTGGTGTCTAGTTGTTGAATAATTTTCTTTCCTTTGATTCCATGTATTTTTGTTGAAGCTTCTCAAATTTGTAGTCGTTGTTGGTCTCTGATAATAGCTTGTTGAAGAGTAGTTTGGTGATCCCCTGTTCCATTAATATAGACAATTATTCCATCTTCTTCCTTCATAATATTGATATCGTCATTTTTGTCTTCCTTGAAATGTTTCTTGGTAATGAGGGTGTCGATACGGTTTCACATTTGATGGTCTTCCGTCACTTTGTACAGTCATTTCATCTATCTTCTTTTCAATGAAAATGGAATCCTCGATCATCTTTGCTTGGTCTTTGATTACTCTAGCCTCTGAGATAATACCATCATATTTGGCATGTACATCCTCTAGATGGAGTTCAACTTCTTCAAGTATCTTTTGTTGACCTTCTTGAATCTTGTCTTCTTTCTCCTTTTGAAGTTGCAATGTGATCCCATCTAACAAATTTTGATGTCCTTCTTCAATTCTAGCTTGCATTTTTTACTTTAACTCATCCATATTTAAGGATTCCTCAACCTTCTTGCAAATTCTCTCACATTATTTTGGCGGATTCTTCATCAAAGATTCTTTTTTCTTATTTATTTTGACAATTCTTTTTTCCTTCTTTCAATATCTTAACCCCATCCAATAGTTTTTTATTACGGCTTCGTAATCTACATATCTCTTCATCTTTCTTTTTCGAATCTTCTCTTGATTCATCTTTTTCCTACTTGCCTTTGCTAGTATTTTCTTGCTTTAGGTTCTTATCCTCCTTAATGAGTGATTGATTAAGGGATATTATCTTAGATAGATCCTCACCCTTCTTCTTAATCTCTTCCTTTGCTTCTTTTAATTCATCTTGAATTCTATACAATTCCTCCATTTTTCTATCCCTGATCCATTTATTTGAGAAGAGTTTTTCAAATTCTTCCCATGGACAATGCCATATAGTATTTTGATTAACACTCATCCACCACTTCCAAGATTCATAAAAAAAATAATCTCTTGCTTTCCTAGGATTCATATTATATTCTTTTACCAACCTCAACCATTCCATATGATTGATTTCAATTTTATCTTCATCTCCTGTAAATTTAGGTATTTCCATTGATTTGTAATTGGGGTCTAATCCAAACCCTCAAATCCCAACCTCAATATGTTAAGGATAAAGATATAAAATAGTGGTAATACTTGGTCCAATATTCTCTTCTATGTGTTATATTTCCAATGTATTTTGAATCATCCCAATCGGACATTCCAATCAAAATTTATGATAGTTTTAAGTGAACATACCTTTGAAACCCTGATTTGGAGTTTGTCCTTCTGGTCGACCTTAATTATGATGTATCTCTGAAATTTCGGCCCTTATTAGTATGAAATTGTGACCTGTGGTACTCTGAAATTTCTTCTCTGTAATTCCACAGGTATGACCAAAATTTGATGTTCCAAGTGGAAGTTATGGTAACTTCCCCACACCTTGCTGATTTTTGGCCTTTCCAGGAGAGATCACTTTACAGTGTGCCCCATGCACAATAATTGATATAAAATTATGAAAATTGTACCTTAAATAATATGTCCTGTTCAATATTCAATGCAACTGGTCTCATTCAATTTGGATTCTCTATGAAGAAGCTATGGCGGTTTTACCTGAAACACCTGTTTGAGACTAGTCAATAGGACTAGTCAACTACCCTGTCTTGCACAGGGTGTATCTACAAAAGTAGGATGACCTAGATGCTGAAATTTTTATCACAAATACCTTGATAATTTATGTGATTATCCTCCATATTTCAGGGTCTGCAATGTTACAAAAAACATTTTATAGTGAAAATTTTGCAATGATTAAATTCAGGATGATTTCCAAATCTATCTTACAAAGGATATATCTACGAAAGTATAAGGCCTCAGGAGATGAAATTTTAACCACATGTACCTTGATCTGTCTAATAAATACACTCCAAGGGGTTTCTTTTGAAACGTCGTAGAAAAAAGTTATAGTGAAAATTCCAAAGTGTCTCATATGTAGAAGTGAAACCCTAAGACCTTGAACTCTAATACCAAATGTTATGAACCAAAATGATCAAAATATCAAAAAATAACAGAAGTACACACCATGTACAAAATGTCAACATGGAGCACAACTCAAATATAGATAATTTACACAATAACTCCTTAAAGAATAGGGGAACTCCCTCCAAATAACCAAATAACTTTCATACTTCACAATTCACATGTCAATAATGAATACATGATCTCTTATATATAGCTATTCACACTTGCACATGAGGCCCCTTTATCACTAGGCCGACTTTATTACATATGTATTTACACATTACATGTACATTTAGGCCCATATATTCCCCCCCTCGAGGTCATATCATATACATTTAGCCATATATATGCCCCCCTTGGGTCATAACATTAACCATTTGTTGAGGTCTCAACTAGCCCCAAGCCTTCAGACTCGGGTATCCCCTTTTTTTCTTGAAGTTTTGAACTATTCACCTTGTACTCCATTTCATACGCTTTTCCATTTAACTTTCATCATCTATTTGATTATGATGATTCTTGGTTGAAGGGGTTTTGGGCATCCTGAAATTTATTCAAGATCAATGGTCTCTTGGGGAGTGACTTACTTTTTTTGAAATAGATATCACGACTCCTTTTGCTTTCAAAGTACCGATTGTGAAAGCGCTTTGATACATTATCAGGTCTCTTTCAAAGTTGTTGATATTGAAACGTTAAAGTATCTCATCGATAGTTCATCATAACCTTTTGGACATTCGAATTGCCATATTTCAGAATAGCCTAATGATAGTTCTTCAATTTTTTGTTTAAGTTGCATGATTGCAAATTTACAACCTCCCCGATAGTTCATCGAATATCTCTTCATATTTGAACATTTTATCTTTCAAATGAGACCAATGTTCATCGAGTTGATTCTAAATTTTGATCAAAGATATTTTGGACTAGTTCAATAGATCAATAGACCCCTTTTCACTTATGAAATGGACATATTTCAAATTCTCCCGACGAAAAGTCCATTAAGATACATTTCAATAAGTATAATTTGAAAGTTCAAAATCACCTAATATGTCATCATGTCCCTTTCAATCTTGTATGCGTATATTTCAAAATCGATTAATGGTTCGTCGTGACAAAAAATATTTCGAATATGCTTGATAGTCCGTCAAGCCATCTCCAAGTTTCAATGTAAAAAAACCATCTTTTGAATAGCTCAATAGTTCATCAAGGATGTTGGTATATTCAAACAATATATGTTGTGTTGTTCAACATAAAGTTTGAATGACCTTGATAGGCCATCAATACCCTTTTACAACTTATAAATGGAAGATATTTTCAAATGGGCTAATATGCTATCAAGCCATTTAAAAAAAATTATTGAAGACTTTTTGAAATACCCTGATAGTGGCAACTAGGCCATAAGTAAGACGCCTTTCCTAACAATGAAAAGTATAATTCGACCCTTTCCCTAGGTGAACCTATGTGGTTGACAAAGGGAATTACCGTGCATCAAAACCATATTAGAAGAAAACAAATTTTATTCTAAAATATCAAAGTGGAATTTTGGTAAAGAAGAGGTATAATACCTAGGTCACATCATCTGAAAAGGATTCAAAGCTGATCCTAATAAAACAAAAGAAATTAAATAATGGAAAAAACCAAAAGATGTCTTTAAAATTGAAACAATTTTTGGGACTAATAGGATTGAAAGTCTATAAAAAATTATGCACATTTGGTAGCCTCACTCTCAAACTTGTTAAGAAGAAATCATTTCAATTGAATAATGAAATAAAAGGTTGCTTTGAAAAATTGAAAAATATTGTGACAACCACTTCGGTCTTAGCCACTCCAAACTTCTCAAAACTATTATAGTGAAGTGTGATGCTCCAAGGTTGAATTTTAGGGTCATATTAATGCATGAAGGTTGAGGAATATCCTTTGAAAGTAAAACAACTCAACCAAACAAAAAACTTGAAATGCACTTATGACAAGGAAATGTTCACTATCATACATGCAATAGCTAAATATACATGCAATAGCTAAATGGATCCAATATCTTTTGGGTATTATTTTTCTGATTTGTACATACCACAATACTCTTCAATATTTACTACACGAGAAAATCCTAATAACTTAGAAACAAAATTAGATAGTAAATATACCAACATTTAGTCTTGAAATAATACTTAATTAAAGGAAAGACAATGGAGTCGCATATGCATTATCATGAAAAGATGAAGAGATATCATGTTCGCCAGTTTTGGTTTTACTTCCAAATTGGTTAGATGAGGTTCAATCAAAATACACAAAGTATTCGAATACATATAACACAATCCACAATATCAATGAAAACCCAAATTTCTTATGGAAAAATGATATCTTATGCTACAAGGGAAAAATACGCCTACCACCAACTCCAATGCTTAAACTAAGGGAATTAAGAGAAGCCCAAGACTCTCTAACTAGAGTGAAAGTATGGTTTTTAAAAACCTACTACAATACACATCAATCCTTTTAGTGGAAAGGTATGCATAAAAAAGTACAAAAGTATGTAGTGGAAAGTAACATATGCCAAAGAAATAAAAATGAAGACCTAGATTACTCCACCCTCTATGTACTCCAAAATGGAAAGAAATTTCCATGTTTTAATGAAGGGGTATCGTTGTCTAAGGGAAAGGACAATTTTTGTTGTAGTGGACCAATTAACAAAAATATGCTCATTTTATGGGCATTTATAAAAAAAATACCATGAAACAAATCGTAGAAACCTTATGTAATTGTTTTTATAAACTACATGGTTTCCCCAAGGTTGTTTTTAGTGATAGATATGCCAAAATCAAAAGTAACTTTTGAAAGAAATATGAAAACAAATCATAATTTCTTTAAATATGAGTTCCTCCTACAACCCCAGAATAGTTGGTTAAACATTAGTTGCCAATAAATACCTTGTTGGAATTACTTCACCTAAGATTTTTTTTTCCTAAGTTTTTTATTTGTTTATTAGTCATAATTAGTCATTATCCAGTCTCCTATATTTTAGGAGAGAATATTCCACCTGGAGAATATTTTCTTTCAGTTGACACTTCAGTTTGACTAGTTGAGTTGAGTTTAGATGTTGCATTGGGATCATCACCATGCAACATTGGGATCATCACCATGCTAATTCGACCTCGCCTTGGGATCATCACCAAAGTGGCGCATTAGCCTTGATTCCCTGAGTTAACTCCTCACTACTCACTATTCAATCAGTTAATTGAAGACTAATTGACTAGTTAACTCAACTAGGTGGCAGTTCACTCCCGTAACT
>JASDQU010379555.1:0-11259 GCA_032191745.1 Picea mariana | reverse complement strand
TCAACATCGTAGTGAAAGAAGTTTTGAAGTATGGGATTGAGTGTTTTTAAGACTACAACCAAACAAACAGATGTCCCTCGAGCAAGCCAAGAAGGATAATAAATTATCACCAAAGTACTATGGCCCTTATAAGGTGTTGCAAAAGATTGGTACTATGGCATACAAATTGGAGTTGCCTGCATCTTCACGAGTACACCCTGTTTTCCATGTTTCATGCTTAAAAAAGGTTATAGGCGACAAGATCCTAGTTCAAACTATATTGCCAGAACTTGACGAGGAAGGAAAAATCATATTGGAGCCTGAAGCCATCACTGATACAAGAATTTGCCAGCTGAGGAATAGATTCATTTCAGAGTATCTCATTAAATGGAGGAAACTACCGGCTGAAGATTCCACTTGGGAAGATGAGTATTTTATACAGAAGCATCCAAAGTTACTCAAGCGCTGTAGAAAACACTTGTCTCAAGGGGAGGGGCATGTTAAGCCCTAATATTGACTCATTACCCCTTAATTGGGGCATATTATATAGTAATGTTATTTTATTTATGTCATCTTTAGGCCATTAGTTGTAATTATACCTCCTAGTCTCCTATATATACGAAGGAGACATTTTCATTTTGAATCATCTTGTACTTGAACATTTAAGTGGGGTAAAAGGAGGTTGCCCCTTTGAAGAGGCTTATTATCTGAAATTATCTCTTTTTCAAGGCGTTGAGTACTTTTTCTAAGGTTTTTCTATGCTATATTGATATTTGGTTCTTAACAAAATTTAAATGAGTGATACATAACAAATTTCAATTAAAAACAAAGAAAACATTAACAATGTTCATCATTAGCATACTCATAATACATTTTATAAATCAAACAACAACAACAACCAAAACATTATATGAAAAACATAATATACATGAGCGATATACATATGAATATACATATCAAACATACATATCAACAAAATATACAATAGACATGTCATATATAGATATCAAGTCAAATATAAAACAATCAATATAAATGTCAATCAGTACCACTACTAGCTAGGCTCACCACCAAATCCAGGTGCATCAATGTCTCTGCTACCAAAGATAGAGCCTCTATCAAGAACAACTATCTCATAAATAAATGTTGGCAAAAGTGCACTATCAAGTGTCTCTATTCCAATATCATCGATCATAAAATTTTGCACAATTGTATGATCGATTTCAAAGAATCCCACAATATTATGCCCAAAGTAATCATGAAAAATTTGGGGTTCTAAATAACTTGGCCATATCACAACCTTTATTCATTTGATGGTAGGAAAGTGAAGTGTTATGGGTTGATTAAAGACATGGTGGCCACCCTGGGCCAACTACCTGTTAAGAGAATTATGATGGATGTGGTGGTGGCTGATGTACCAACCAATTATGGCATATTGTTGTCCAAAACATAGGCATGGAAATTGGGAGGCACCATGTAGATGAATATGACTTGTGTCATTGTACCAGTTTTTGAAGGAGAGCTCAGAAGGCTAAGAGACAAAGTTTGTTTATGTGGTTAGTGATCAGAAAAACCATGTGAATCATCCCATATATGTTGTTGATGAAGATCAGGGGTCTTGTATCCAATATGTAAATTAAGATTACAATGAAAACCCAATGCTTGCAGATTCTCTTGTAATCCCCGTGGAAGAAGTGGATGGTATATGGAAAATGTTTTTTGATGGTGAATACTCAAAATAATGGGTTGGGGGCGGCATAGTTCTCATCTCCCCCACCAAAATATAAATTTTTTTTTCCTCCAAACTTGAGTTAGAGGGAAAACATAACATGTTTGAATATGAAGCCTTGATCTTAGGCCTGGAAGTAGAAAAAAAGATGCAAATTTCGAAATTGGTGGTATTTGGAGATTTAGATCTAGTTGTGCAACAAGTAAAAGGTTCCTATCAAACAAGGCATCCAAGAATGGGAGCATATAGAAATTAAGTATGGGATATGATTGATAATTTTTATGAAGATTTCAATATTTATGTCATTTTGAGAGAGTTTAATCAGTCGATTTATTCCTTAGCAATAGTTGCTAGTACCTTTAAGGTACCATCCACCCCTCAAATTAAATATGAGATCGAGATGAGATACAAAATTTCCATACCTTAGAATATCAAATAATGGAAATGTTTTAAAGATGATCAATAAATCAAAAGGTTCATGAAAGTGATAGGTGATTTTTCAAATACTCGTATTGATTCAGATGATGAAGAAGACACCAAACAAGAGATTAGTGGGAAAGATGAAGAGATTCTTGAATTAAACAATTACATGGTTGAGCATAAAGTCTTTCATCTCAAGAATAACTTCATTCCCAAAGGACTGGTGCCTTTAGAATAGTTGTTTGATATAAATGATGTACCTATCAAACCAGTTGTCCTCCAAAAATATGATAGCACCGAGGAATATAATATTGGGATTGAAAAAGATCCTAAATATATTAAGTTGTCCAAAAATATTCATGTTGATCATAGGGAATAGTATTTATAGTTGTTCAAATAGTACATGGATGTATTTTCATGGAGATACAAGGATTTAACAACTTATGATACCAGTATCATTCAACATCGAATACCTCGCAAAACTTGGTACTAATACTTTCAAGCAAAAGCTTAGGCAAGTTAATCCTCTTCATTTTCCTACCATTGAGAAAGAGTTGAGTAAATTATTATATGCACAGATTGTTATTCCCTTAAGGTACTTTGAATGGGTTTCTAATTTAGTTCCAGTGAGAAAGAAGAGTGGGTAAATAAGGCTATGTGTGGACTTCAAGAACCTAAATAAATGATCTTCAAAAGATTTCTACCCCCTGTCAAAGATGGATAAGATATTGTAGAAATTAGTAGGGGAAAATAAGATATCCATAATGGATGGTTTTTTAGGACACAAGCAAGTGGCCATGCACCTAGATGACAAATATAATGAAACCTTCATAACACCATGGGGGACTTTCATGTATGACAAAATGCCTTTTGGTTTGATAAATGTAGGAGAAACTTATCAAAGAGATACGGACATTGCTTTTGTGGGTGAGAGAGACAAGTTCATTGTCATATACCTTGATGACATGACTATTCTCTCCAAGATAAATGAGGATCACATCAAGCATTTAAGAAAAACATTTGTGAAGTGTAGGAAGTTCGTCCTGTCCTTTAACCCCCAAAAGTATTGTTTTTCTATGGAAGAAGGAAAACTTCTTGGCTATATAGTATCCAAGGAAGGGGTGAAGATAGATTTGGAAAGGGTGGAGGTGATCAAACAAATTGCTCAGCCTAGGAACAAGAAAGAACTACACTATTTCCTCGGTAAAATAAGATTTCTAAGAAGGTTTGTCCCCATTGTTTTTGAAATGGTGAAGCATATTACCAACATGCTGAAAAAGTAACATGAATTCAAGTGGACAGTTGAAGCCAAGGAATCCTTTCAGAAAATCAAGGAAGCCTTAGGAGAGTCTCTAGTTTTGACCAACCTAAATTATGATAAGGATTTCCTCATTTTCTCTTTTGCATAAGCACATATGATTGTTATTGTGTTTCTCTAGAAAAAATGAAAAATACCAAGAGCATCCCATAGCATTTTCAACAAGGCCCTGGAAGATGTTGAACTGAAGTATAGTAGCAGGGAAAAACATGCTTATGCATTAGTCAAAGAATTAAAGGTTTTCAAAGATTATACACTACACTCTATAATAATGGCTTATGTGCCTACCAATTCTATAAAAGACTTCCTCACACAACCTAACAATGAGGGAAGAATAGGTAAATGGATTTCTAAGATTCAGGAGTATGACGTGGAGATCAAGCCCACAAAGCTAGTAAAAGGATATGGACTAGCCAAAATGTTGGTTGAATATAAATGCAAAGTTTTAGAATTTAATGCACTATCAACAAACATCATAGTAGTAGAGTTTGAAGAGAATGAAACACAAGAACCATCCTTAAAGGTAAGTGCCAAATTTTCTCAGTTTGATTGGTATAAAAAAATTATCTTTTACTTGTAAAATTTTATCTTCTCACCAGCATGGGATAAATCCAGAACTAGGTTTATTAATCTTAATTATGTGAAGTATTTCATTTTGGGGGGAAATTTGTTTTTGATGGACCCGGGGGGGATCCTACTAAATTTCCTCACTGAAGAAGAAATTGAGGTCATAATCATTGAATTTAATAAAGGTGTATGTGGGGGTCACCATGCTTGGAGAGCCACTACATACAAGATCCTTAGAGATGGGTATTAATGGCCCTCTTTATTTTATGATGTAAATTTCTTGGTTCTAGCATGTGTAGAATGTCAATTTTTTGTAGGGAAGTAGAAGTTGTTGCCCCTCCCAATAAAACCAATAAAAGTTGAGACACCTTTCTAGTAGTGGGGATTAGACTTCATTGGAGAGATTAATCCAAATTCAAGTGGAAAATGTAAATGGATTTTGAAAACCACTTATTATTTCACAAAATGTGTAGAGGCCATACCTACAAGGGTAGCCACTGATACAGTCATCATAAACTTTCGAGAGGAAAATATCTTGGCCAGATCTGGGTTCGAAAGAAAGATCATCGCTAATAATTGTCAGGCCTTCAAATATTCCAAATTGGCTAAGTTTTGTCTGGACTATAACATAGATTTGGGACACTCTACTGCTTACTATCCATAGGGAAATGGTTTGACTAAATCCTCCAATAAGAACCTTATCAAGATTATCAAGAAATTTTTATCTCAAAATAAAAGGCATGGGACTCCCATCATAAATATGTTGTCAGGGAAGACAGAGTTAGGATCAAGAGGGCCATTGGAAATTCCGCTTTTCAGCTAGTGTATGGGTTGGAATCTATTTTCCCCATTCAAATCAGTCTCCCTGTGATGAAATTACTGCAATATGAAGAGACAAAATCAGATGACATGCAAAGAAGAATTAATCAACTGATTGAAGTCTAATAGGTAATAGAACTGGTTCAGATAAAGTCTCAAGATCATCAAGTAATAATAAAATAAATATTTGATAAAAGGACCAAGGAAAGAAATTTCATGGTAGGGGATTTGGTCTTGAAATGGGATGCCCGAAGGGAAGCTAAAGGGAAGCATGGAAAGTTTGATAATATTTTTCTTGGACCCTTCCAAGTGGTTGCATTCCAAGATAAAAACACTTATGATTTATCTCAGTTGGATGGATATTTGTTTGGGTCTCCTATAAATGGGAGGTTTCGCAAGCGTTTCTTGCAATACTGATCACTGCAAAAAATTTCTTACCATGTACATAAATAATTCCTTTTCATTTCTATCCATGAATTTTTAATATTACTTCATTCACCATTAATTACTTCAATAGTTATTTCTAGCAACATAAGTTGTTGAGCATTTGTTGTGTCACATATCAGATCAATTTTCAAGTTAGAAGGAGATGTATCTTTTCGAGAAGACTCCATAACCCAACAAACGAAGGCACTTAGTATACTTTTCTCAACAGACCACAGGGGTATGTTGTCCCCGATGGATCCAAATGTTAGTGATACATTTGTTCTTGGAAAATATTTGAAGGTTTAATGAAGTAGTTGAGCTAAGGTTGGACAGATTAGAGGCTAAAGGGATAACTTCCTAAACCTCTAAGTCAAAATGGCCAAACTGTTACAAGGCAGATGGAGGAAACAATAGAGAAATGATGCTCTCTTTGAGAATAAGGAAATATTTTAGCACTATAGTGCTTATCAAGGGTCAAAAGGAGATTATCATGCCCAAGAAGAGGCTAAGTCCATTAACCAGGGGTTTTATCATGTGACCATGGCCCAAAAACCAAAATTAAGCAAACTTGTAGGCCCCCATTGATCAAATAGTTTTCAAAGTGGGTTGATCAAAAATATAGATTTGATCCAGTGTTGAGATCAATGACTCTAATTAAGTATTTAAGGGCCCCACAACATCGTTTTCGGGGAAGTATCTTTTCACCCCATCAAGAATAATCCCATACCATCAACGACGATGTCATCATTGATGAAATGCAGTTCACATTAGTATGGAGTTATCACCTACCATCGATGATGATGTCCTTGTCATGTCAACCTTGCGCGTAATACCAATTAACAACTACCACGTGGACAGGGGAACCCGCTAGACATATAGGTCAAAAGGGTGACACATGTTTTAGTTTTCTACCACTTCAATGCCAATGTGGACCAATGTGAAAGCACCATGTGTCCAGCGTGACGCCATCATAATATTTGTCATGCCTTAGTTGTTTCTGGATTTTGATCAAGCCTAGATCGAAAACACTCCTGATTTCAGAGAAAGATTAGTGACGCTCCTTGTTTCGGTGATAGATCAATGTATCTCCTTGTGTCGGTGAAAGAATAATGGCTGAGATCAGGATGGAGATCATCATCAGATAAATTCCAAGAGAAATCCTCGATGCAAGTTTTTATAGTGTCGACGATGAAATGCATAAGAGATGAAAACTTGGTTGCCAACAAATCACCTATCAGAGCCACTCAGTGATCGCCACGTGGACACATGGAACCTACCACATACATAAGTATATATTATGAATATAGGTGACACGTGTCATGTGTGGTTTCCATGTCAGAATCAAAGTGGACCAATGAAAAGGTGTCACGTTTCACGATGATGTCAACATGATGATCTTTGACTTAGTCAATATTTTTCTATTGGTAGAGCTAGATCAACATCCCTCATGCATTGTTGGGATGTCTGTCACAACTTCAGATCAATGGCCATGATGTGGTCTCGGAGTCCCCTTATCAGAGTCATGTTTGAAGTCTAGATCCCAAACACTCTGATGGGCACCTCTGATGGATGGTCCAAATATTCTCTTGGACCTTTTTCAAGTGGGTATTGTTAGCACCTAAGCATGTAGGGGGGCATTTTTCTTAATAGGCGACCCCCTTTGGCGAAAATATGGAAAGAAGTGGGGTAAAAACCCACTTACCCTAAGTTTGGGGTGCAAGCACACGTATCGTTAAGTGGCAGGCAACTCTGGGTGGCCAGAATCTGTGCACCCAGATATACGGTCAGGGTTGGATTCTGGAGCCCCCCCACCATTCTGCCTTTAAAGCGGAGGGGGGGGGTCCAGAATTAGTCATGCATATCTCAATGGCCTAGATTGGGAAGCCCATATCTGTGGCCAAGGATTGATTCCAGACCCCCCCCCCCTCGTCGTTCTACCTTTAATAGGGGGGGTTCGGAATGGGTGGTTTTATGTGGGCCCCCCTAAAAGCCCCTTGTCACATCTCTGACTCCCTTCGCTTACTGCCTTCCACCACGTGTCATCCACTTAGCGCCATTCTAGCCCAACTTTTTCTCATTTCCTTGCTCCCACCTGTCATCTCTTGCCATGTGTCTCTCTCTTGCTTCACATTGCTTCCACCTATGTCGTGTCCTCACTCCCCGACCTGTCACACTACGACCTCCCTGTCACCTTCTCGTGGCACATTTCCTCATCATCTGGTGTCACAGCCTTCATTTCTTTTCCACCTGGTGCTTCCACCTCAACACCTCTCGTTTCACCCTCACAATGTTGATGTTATTGCCCTCGTCATACCCTCATCCACATCCTCCATATGAGTCCCCCGACAGTAGTCCAATGAAGTAGCAAAAGCCAAAGGGAGACTGCCACATCCTGCAGGTGCAGAGTTGACCAAGCCATGCCTGATCCCGAGAAAGCAGTTATTGAGGCAGTTGATGGTGGTTGAACATCGTCTCCTTCCATAAATAGAAGGTCGGGAAAGGACAAAGCATAGAGGCAGATTGTTAGTCTATCCTGACAAGGATCACGTCTGACAGAAGACTGCATGGGTAGTCTGCCCAACGTCTGCATGCACAGCTTGACAGAGAATCTCCTCGACGTCAAGCATTGAACTCATGACATGATCGTGCCTTCAATGTTTGGGTCAGTTCCAAGTATATGTAGGCATTTTTTCCATTTTGTTTAGGTATCGATGGTAGAGCTAAGCTCCCGACTATAAAGATTTAACAAAGCCTCTGGTTCCCTGGTTATACAATGATATTTTGAGATTTCTTGTTTAATGGTAGCCAGCCTCCTCCTTTCCTTGTTCCTCTGAATCTAAAAGCCCAGGTATGGATGATCCAGTCGGGTGTTGCTATAACTATATGATGTATGTTTGATTGTATTATTTCTGCAACATTTGAGGTTTACTTTGAAGTTTATCCGACCTGAGAGGATCTCATATCTAAGACTTTTCCCCTTCCTTTCCCTCCACTTACTCACCACTATGCAAAATTTACTAGCTTAAGTTAAATCAAGACCTCACATGTCCTTGTTGTTCCAACCCAGTTTTCTAAGTGAGCGATATTGTTCTGAGTTTACTTCCATTCAATCACCCCCTTTATAAACAAATAATGACATAAACTGATGGGCCTTAGGCTTACTCCTGCTACAATCTAGGAGTGACTTCTGTAGTAAACATTTCTGGCATTGTTGTCGGGGACAAAGTTGAAAATTTTCCCTGGGATTGAACAACATTGAGCCTTTGATTCTGAAGGTGCATCAGGCATCAGAGCCTTACGAGATTGCTACTGTGCACCTGGTGACTTTGTTGTGATGACTCCACTGTGGTGAACCTACTGTTTTAGTTGTGGCTTCCAGAGGTAGACACACGTGGTCCCATCCACAGTTGCCTCTAGCTACGCCTTAAGCTGATCTGGAGGTGATTATCAGAAAAGGAAAGGCCTCTGAAGGAGAAAATTCCACTGTTGAACCAGGTATTTTTCCATCTCCTTCTGTAGAAACTCCATTTTCTTCTTCTCATATTCCTAGCAGACCTGTTTTTGAAGTTTCCTATTTCCTGAATTTCGGGAGTGTTCCTGCTGAGTTTTCCCCTCCTGGTCTAGGATTGGAGGGAGAAATCCTTGTCACTCCCCTCTCCCCTGAAGTTGTACCTTTCCATAGACCCAGGACCACAAAATACTTCCCCAGTCCTAGTTTTACCACCCCTCCTCTTTTTACTATTGTCGCAACTGCACAGAGAGAAGCATTTGTTGACTCAAGCCCTTTAGCCTTCTCTCTGAGTCTCCATTGTTTCCCCTTCCACCTAGAAGCTCATTTCCAGTATCCCCTATTCGAGCTCCTTCTCCTCTGAGCTCTCCTCCACCTAATATTCCTATGGTAGGAGCAAATGCCCCCATGACCAGAATGGAGGCTATAATAGCTACTAGGTATGCTCCCCTTGTGTTACCTCAGGCTCTCAATGCCCTTCCAGCAGATGGCTACCTTAAGAAGCTACCCAAGTTTACAGGTGAAAGGGACATAGCTACATAAGAACACCTTGAAGCCTTTTACAGTTTTACAGATGATCATGTTATCATGCATGCAGACGTATGGATGAGAATTTTCGTCCATAGCCTTGAAGGCGAAGCTAGAAAGTGGTTTAGGGCCCTGCCTCCTGGATCTATTGATAGGATTGAGGCTTTGGATAATGCCTTTTTGAGATAGTGGGGAAACAAAAAAGACTTCATGTATTACATGACAGATTTTGGGTCTTTGAAGAGAAAGAAAGAAGATTCTGTCTCTGACTTTTCCAAGAGACTCAATAAAATGTACAATAAGATCCCCACTAAAATAAATCCCTTAGAAGCCTCTGCTAAGATCACTTATGCTAGCACTTTTGATCCCAATTTTTTCCTTCTGTTGAGGGAAAGGAGATCCACTACTCTGGATCACATGAAAGATGCAGCTGTGGAAGTAGAGTCTAACATATTGGTTGTTGACCGACTCAAGAATAAGGTTGATAGAGACATACCCAAGAAGAGACCTGAATCCTCCCCATCCAATTCCTCTCCCCTCCCCCTTCAAACGAACGAGGTAACTAAAATGCTAAAGTTGCTTTCGGCTAGAATGGAAAGGTGGGAGTTAGAAGGGAAGCCCATGTATAGAAATCCCAAAAATATTGATAACAGAGGCTTCAGGAGGCCCAACAATAATATGCCACAGGCTTTTCCAAGGGAATAAAGGAGCAAAGACAGAGATGAGCAGAGGATCCAAACCCCTCTCCAAAATAACCTAGTTTCTCATGAGGAAGGAGAGGAGATAGATGAGCTTGACCTTGAAATTCACTGTATTGAAGACACCATCCCTTTTCCCCATTTGACTCAATCTATATATGAAGAATCCCTTATGAACAATCAATTCAATGAGTTGGGAAAAGGGGAAAGGGCCAAAAACACTCCTGACATATATCATCTTAGGTCAAAGAAGAAAGAAGGGGACTTTGATAGCCATGATCATCTCCTCATAGCAGAAAAACCCGTTAAGCTTGTAACAATCACTACTAAAGATAAGAAAACTCATAATATTTCACCAACAGTTAAATAACCTGTCTCTGAGGTAAGGGAAGCCCCTAAGCATTTTTCCTCCTTTAGTTTTGATCACTAAATTCAAAAGATTAGAATTCTCATACCCCTCTCAGAGCTAGTTAAAAATGAAGATTTCAAAAGGTCCCTCTAGAAACTGCTACAATCTGAGTCCCCCCAGCCTTCCTCAGAATCAGTAAATCTTCAAGATGAAAATCCAGTCGTCGTCCTAGGTCCCATGGTAGAATACAAAGATTATTCATCCCCTCCCTTCTACACATCCCTAAATATACATGATAAGGTGTTGCATAATTGGCTCATGGATTCAGGAGCTTCCCACAACCTTATGCCCAAAATAGTCATGGAAGAATTGGGACTGGAAGTCACAAAGGATTATCATGATTTGTACTCTTTTGATTCAAGGAGGGTGCAATGCCTTGGAGTCATGAAAGACTTGGTGGTCTCTTTATTTCAGCTGCCAATGAAGAGTGTGGTCATGGACATTGTAGTAGCTGATGTTCCCCCCAAGTTTGACATGTTGTTGTCAAGATCTTTGATTAAAAAACTCGGAGGAACTTTACAGATGGATCTCACATATGCCACCGTTCCAGTCTTTGGAGAGGAATATAGGAGGTTATACAGAGAAGCTCAGCTGGCCTACATTGTTACTGATGAAGCAGACCCCACCAATCATTCTATCTTTGCACTTGACACTAATTTGGGGTCTAGTTTGTTGCAGATCATTGAGACTCCTGAAGCCCCTTTCCAAATCAGAAAGCAACCCATATCTAATCATGAGATACCTCCTTTGTTAAGGTCCTAACCCGCACATAGGTAGATCAATGTATTCGGATGTAATAAAGGTCAATATTAATAAGACCTTTCAATAAAATAGAATAAGGCAGATGTAAGAAGACCT
>JASDQU010379551.1:0-11244 GCA_032191745.1 Picea mariana | reverse complement strand
GATTGGTTTCCACTTGGACATATAAGATTCTCATCAAGGGAATCATATCAATCAATTACTTGACATCAACCAATGACATCAATCAAACCAAACCATTTACATCAATGACATATGATCCAACAATATCCCAAGTAATCAAACCATTGGCATCAATGACAACATGATCCAACAAATATAAAGCAAATCCAAAGATTCTCAATTCTGTCACGAATGTGTTATGAGTTTGTTTCCTTGTATCTCATATTTCGTTTCATTTCATATTTGTATCTGATGAATGCTTCGCTATAATTTAGTATAACCTCTACTATAGTGAATGAATTTTGGTTTTCTATATTATTTACTATTTTTCCTCTCTACTAGCTATCAGCAGGTATAAGACCAGTCAACACTTTCAGAATTCTATATATATTTTATGCTTCATCGGGTTATTCCTTTACTTTTTTCTTCTTCTGTTTATACGTGAGATTCTCCCTTGATAGGAGCCTTACTCGATAGACAACTTAATGTTTTCTCCCACCTCATACATTTTTATTAAAGTATAACTCAGTTACGGGAAAGGGCCTTTGGTTTGCACCCCTTTTTCACTTCTGAAACCGTAAACTCTCTTTTATATGACCAAATTGAGACAACACTTAAATTCCCCCTCAGGTTTTCTTATTTTATTGTTCCTCCATGACTGTCCCTGTATCAAGACAACCTAGTATCGAACCCAGATTATCAGATCAGACACATATTGCCTTAAACCTTTTCGATACTATCCTTAAAAAAACCACTACCCGGGTTGAACTCAAACGTTCATGGGCAATGATTGAACGGGATATAAACATCTAGGAACAGTTGGAAGCTAGACAACGCCAACCTTTTAATCACTTTTACTCACTTTCGGATGCCTAGACACTGTACTTCTAAGCCTTAAGTATAGACTCTAGAACAACACTTGCAATCTAGGATAGTTTTTCAAAGATTTCTTAGAGTAAACCACATTAGGGAGTTTAAAGGATTAGGAAGGACCCATATGTCCAAATACTATTTGTTGACGGGCGAAATTGACCGCTCGTCAACTGGAGGAGTGAATCTAGTCCGGGGTTGTCTAAATAACCCAAGCCATCTGGATTAATCCACTCCGACGGGTTTAGCAGCTCCGTTGACCGATCTAAGTCCTAGGAAAGTGAAAAAACAAAACTAAAGAAACTGACTAAGTGAAAAACAATTGTTGCAAACTATATACAAAGCTAATATATATTCACAGTTTGCTAAATATTTATAAAATAGTAATCCTACTTATTAAATGTACAGTTTATTGATATGATTAAATCTCTATTATATGTACAGTATTCACAAAATGCAAATTTTAATCGAAATCTGCAAAATCATACATGAATTGACTTATGACAACGAAGCTAGTGTTTTTGACTTTTTATAACTTTTATAAACAGGAAATGAAATGGCAACTATCTAGTTGAGAAACAAAAATAATAATCAACACAATGTATTGGACTACAAGAAATTCTTACATTAATTAAACTAACAAAATGAATCTAGCAAATTGACCTGAAATATTATCTCCTATTCGTCCTGTGCATAGGATACACGTTTGTTGTTTGATAAGGCCAACCCGCATCATATATTTACCAGTGCTTCTCATAAACGCGAGGTAGTAACAACTGAATGCTAATGACAGAACATGTAAAGGATGTAGCAACAACAAGTTTATAATTTAACAAATGATTACATTAAGATAAATCTCACTACAAAGATTTGTATATAACTGCTCATTTAATAAAGAAGATTAACCTTCTGTTCATTAAATTGAAACAGGATAATTGTTGTACATAATATGAGAAACATAAAACATAGGCATCATATAAATCTAATCACATCAATCTGTAACAAACTGTGATATCTAAATTAGTCACAATTCAATTGCAAATCAAAATGAGCAACACTTGAACGAAAGTATGATATATTGAAGCTAAAGTTGTACCAACATCAACCTTCCATTCAATTTTGTCAATCATAAGCCCATAGTTTCTGTTCCCAAGTAGAGATGGTCTTTGTTTACAAAATAATACATTGATAAAGGCCACAGGATCAACAAATTCCCTGTGGAAATTATCAAATTTGTTCCAAAAATCGTGGGGAATACAATCTCCCAAATTCTCATTTCTATCCAAAACTATCAGCCTAATCTAAAACCATGTAAAGAAATAGCATGTTCAGAGGCCACTAGAGATCCAATTTCCTTTAGAATTCGAATGTACCTGAAAACGCACAAAAATACATGATTTCAGATTGCATTTTAATTGTAAAATCAAAAAATTCGAATTTTAGTAACTAGCTACAGAATCTCACGATTTTGTAGCTAGTTATTATTATAAATAGAATCGTGTATTATCAATTCAATCAAGACAGAAATAGATGCAATTCGATCAAACAAATCTTATATGCTAATTCAAAACAAAAACGAAATCATCTTAAAATCTCTTTTAAAATAACATACCTCGGATTCAGGGATTTTAATCAAGCTATTTTTGAATTGACAATGGCAGTGGTCGCCTCCGCATTTTTAAAGACAACAGAGCCTGTGGTCTACTGTCTTTTATCATTATCTTGCAATCGGTCGTTTTCCTTAGTTTTCACATTCACTCGGTCCTCCAAGGATTTGATCCGAGATTGGAGCAAAGGGATGTCTGTATAATATCGGTTGAACCACGACTTACATTCATTGCACTGTGGTTGAACGGGCTGTGTATTTACAAGTGAGGAACTTCTTAATTGACCAGTAGGTTCTCTGTTGAGTTTAATCCCAGGGAAGTTAGGGTCGTCTCTAAGACACGGTGGGAGGTTCATCACATAGTCATAGGGCTTAACTGAGAAAAGTCCGTGTGAGTATGGATACTCTTCGGTTAGAAACCGTTCAATTTCAAAGTCGGAATCTTCACTTAATAGAATTGGTTTTTGGTCTGTGTTTTCTTTAGGTTTGTTACAAGCACACCGTGAAACCCAACACGCATCCTTTTTACCCTTGTAGTTGATATCACTGTTACCTTTACCCTTTTTCCTTGCAGACTTTTTAACAGGCTTACCACCGTCTTTTGGACATGAATCAGGCAGGGTGTCGGGTCGGGTGGTGTTCGGGTAGGTCAAGGGTTCAATAGAGGGAAAGAGCGTAGGAGGGGGAATGACAGGCCCGACAAGGGTTTCTGTAACAATGGATTTTTCAACTTGTCTTATTTCAGGACTGGCAAAACCATTCCTCAACAAGAAAGCATCCCAACAATCGCCATTCAACTTCAACTGATGAACCATAATAATTTTAATTAAACAGTGGTGGAAGAGGCTGGAGTCGACTTTCTCCCTTTTGAAGTTCTTAGCCATTTTATATAAACTCCTAAGGAGAAAATATGGCATATTTCAGGGAAAATCTATGAAACTCATGAGCAGCCGTAGGTGGTATAGGAAAACTAAACCGTATCTACCCTCACAGGTAACGAACTGCTTGATAATAGCCAACAAATCGTGCCATCTAGGTTTCAGAGCTGTAACGGGCATACCTTTGTCACAACTGTTAATCTTCCTTGAGGTAAACAGTAGTGGACAGGGTACTTCGTCAACCTTCGAATTTTTAAACCATTTTTGTCCCTCGGTTGGTAGACCAGTGGCTGAGCTAAGGAAATCTTCATTCAATTCGAGCTGGACGTCCCCAATTTTGGCTCTGTAACCATCGAACGTTAGCGTGAATTGTTGAGCAAATGCCAGGTTGAAACCCTCGAACTTCTCAACAAAGACCCGCCAACAATTCTTCTTTAGGTCCTCTCGGGCATTATCAAACAACAACAATGTTTGGACACCGTTGGGTTCGATTCTCACTACAGGAGCCATAGATAATAGCACACAATCAACAGGGTATTCGGTGATAGGGTTTGACAGGATAGACACAAAACCATTGTCCCGAAGCTTCCCCAACACAATGCTAATGCAACTTGAAATGCAAGGGCAGAGCGTTAATGCTATGCATGCGAGGATAGTGGTGTAAATCGAGGCCATGCAAGAACATCACTATCGGGCTGTACTTGGAACGACGCCTTGGTGTAATGGTACATTCGAATCATAACAGTGCATACCCAAAAGAATTTTAATCAACATGTCAAATGAACCATTATATAACCACGATTTGACCCAAAAATCAATGTGTCAATCAAACCATTGTGTCAAAGATTATATAAATCAACACCATATTAACAATAATCAAATGCATAAATGTTTGGTGTTTCAATAAATATGTGATCAGTGGTGTGTTTGAGGTCAAGGAGTTATACTCACATAAACAAATAGTTTCATGATAAACCAAATGATCATTTGATGTAATCAACATGAATTCTAACTGTGGGTTTTCACGCTTGCAGTCGTGAAAATGAAAACACAAAGCAAGTATGCAAAAAGTGAAGAACAACGATATCATTTAAACAATTGCAATGATTGATGAGGGTTTAAAAACCTTGTGCAGGCAGCTTTTAAAGAAAAATATAGAGATTAATATGGATGCCAACAATGGCGACACACTGGTAGAAGCAGTTATCTCTGCCAAACGAACAAGTCCAGATTAGGATAATGAGAAAAAATCCAAATCGAAAACAACCAGAAAATTGTTTGAACATCATCATCAATCATAAAAAATCCAGTATCAAACTGCTTTTTATTTTAAAAGATGAAAACTGATGACAATCTTAACAAAAAACGAGCCACGATATTAAAGTTAAAATCTCCAATACTGTTGACAGAGCCACTGCTGCCA
This sequence comes from Picea mariana, assembly GCA_032191745.1. NCBI lineage: Eukaryota > Viridiplantae > Streptophyta > Pinopsida > Pinales > Pinaceae > Picea > Picea mariana. Next base: position 6,449 of record JASDQU010379551.1, on the reverse strand, counting down.
GCAGGCATCCATAGCCTTGACAGAGATGCCATTTAACCCACTCCAATATCTGTATCCTGCCAAGAAGTCCCAGATCAGAATAAGGACATTTAAGGTCAAAATATTCCATATCTGAGAATTTTCATATACCTGACATTGCTTCGCTGCCAGCAGGCCTGTTCAGTACGCCGGTGAAGTTATCTTGGCGTCATGCATGCATTTACCCACTGCCAGCAGACATGTTCAGTATCTCGGCGGGTTTACAAGCACTTCCCACAGCTCTTTAAAGGTTTATTTAGTTTTAAAGATGTGTAATCGAGCAGGGTGACGCTGAAAATCCTGATATTTTGGACATATTTTAATAAATTACAGACCTTGAGAGAATTTTTTAACTGTCTTTCATTTAGATCTAGAGATGGTTTATTGATAAACCGACCTTCAAAGGTGGGGGGACATCTTTGATTTGTTCTCTTAAGGAACAGGGACAACGTAAGAAGAAATGGATGATCGTGACAAGCTTCAATTACAGATTGAAATCAATAAACACCTTTCAAACAACAAGATTTATTCAACATGGCTGTAAACTTCAGAAGCATATCATAATTGATGTTTAAACAAACTTCAACAGTTATTTCAGAGGAGAAATTTTTCTGTTCTCTTTGTCCGAATAGCTCATGATGCAGGTATATGTATTTCAAAAATAAAAACTGATAAGCGTAAGGGAAAAACAAAACCAAAACAACAAAGAAAAAATGAAAAGCAAACAAAGGAAAAAAAATATTTACACAATGTACACAGGGTTGTTATCAAGTGAAATACCTTTTTAGAGCTTGGCCATTCACCGGATAGGTATCTGGCTGTCCCTCTAGACTCTGTAATCTGAAAGAGCCGGGACCCAATTTCTCAGCAATAAAAAATGGTCCTAGCCATAAGTTCTGAAACTTCGTATGCTCTTCCTTTCCCTCATGTGGTTTGTCCCATTTTAGGACAAGGTCACCTACTTCAAAGTTTCTGTCAGAGGCAGAGTTGGAATCAAACCATATTTTAACCACAAGTTGATGCTGATCCAACTTCCATTTTGCTTGAGCCCTCACTTGCTCTAGTTTTAACAATGCGTTAATTCGATTCTCCAAAGGAGGGCAGTCCTCTTCTTGTATTTTCTGTGATAGCTGTAGTGAGGGAAGAAGAATATATGGTGGCATAATTGCCTCTCTACCATAGACGAGAAATAAGGGAGAGTTACCCACAACAGTTTTCAGAGTCACTCTATTAGCCCAGATTGCGTTTAACAGTGCATTATGCCAATTTTTATGGTTTTCAGATACCGTTCTCTTGATGATTTTAATCAGATTTTTATTACTTGACTCTTCCAATCCGTTACCTTGAGGGTAATAGCTGGAAAAATATTTTAATTTAATTCCTTTTTAAAGAGCGAAATTACTCATCTCAAGGGACGAAAAATATGAAGCGTTATCAAATACTAAACAGTTAGGGATACCAAAATGAGTAATAATATTTGAATTTAAAAAGGCAATTACCTGATTGGTATTTACATCTTTTAATGGGGTAGCTTCGGACCACCTAGTGAATTAATTCATGGCTATTATGATAAACTTATGATGCTGTGAGGATGGTGGATTGATCGGGCCTATAATATCAACACCCCACTGCTGAAAAGGGGAGTCTACTGAAACAGGTTGCAGACGGAAGACTGGTTTCTGTATTCGTCTGGACGCTTTTTGACAAATAACACACTTGCGACACAAGGCATGAGCATATTTAAAAAGTGTAGGCCAGTAATAACCTGCTCTTAATACTTTATGGGCAGTGGTATCTCCACCAAAATGCCCACCAGCTTCTCCTGCGTGCAATTCTAATAAGACCTTTTCTGCTTCATCTTTCTCAAGACAACGCATTAGTACTCCATCAAAATTTTGATGAAACAGAATACCATTAATCAACTGAAAGGAGGTAGATTTCAATCTTAGTGCTCTTCTTTTAGTGGGATCCATATGATGGGGGGCTGACCCATGTTCAATACTGAATTTTATATCATCATACCAGGGGCTAACAGGGTTTTGTGCACAACAAATTAAATTTTGGTAGTGCTGTCCTGGGTTTGACATATCATTTTCTTGTTGCTGTCCTGCCGCTAAGTCAGTGACTAACTTGGATAGCCCTTGACCTCTCACTATTTGCACTAGGGTGATTTCTATGTCATACTCTTGTAAGGAGGTAACCCAGTTCGCTCTCTTTTCACCTAGTTCTTTCTGTACTAACAGATTTCTGACGGCTGGGTAGGGGACTATAATTTTCGTCCTAGATTTCAAAAGATAAGATCGGAAGTGCTTTACTGCTTTAAAAACAACATAGGCTTGTTGATCTACTACCAGGTAATTAAGTTCTATGCCTTTGAAGGATGAGCTCATAAAGGCAATTGAGACTTCATTGTTTTCAGCGTTCTTTTGAGTTAGGACAACATCGTAGGAGCGGTCAGAAGCAAATGTGTAGAGAGTGAAGTTTTGTGAAAAGTCGAGGCTCATCAGGGAAGGAGCGTCTATCATGGCCTTTTTTATTGAATTAAAAGCTTGGTTTTCTAAAGGTCCCCAATGATATTGTACGTCCTTTTTTATTAAGTTCTGTAAAGGTCTCACCATTTTTGAAAAACTGGGGATGAATCTCCTAACAAAATTTATTTGGCCTAAGAAAGACTACATAGAATTTTTTGATGAGGGAGGGGGGAGTTTAGAGATGACTTGAGTCCTTTCAGGGTCGATAATCATCCCTTCACTTGATACAATAAATCCTAAGAGCTTACCTTGTTCTACTGCGAAGATAGATTTTTTAGGATTCAAGGAAATGTCGTACTTACGACATCGCTGTAGAATGGATCTCAGATGAGCTAGATGATCAGCTTTGTTTTTTGAGAATACAGTAACGTCATCCAGATAAACTACAACAAATTGATTTATTAAGCCTCGGAAAGCGATATCCATCGCTCTCTAGAAAGTGGCACCAACATTAATGAGTCCAAAGGGCATTTTCCTATAAGCGTAGGTGCCCCATGGAGTGCGGAAGGTAGTTTTAAGTTGGTCTGGGGGAGACATCAGGACTTGGTTATACCCTGAAAAACCATCCAGTAAGGATAACCTTTCAGAACCAGATACCTGTTGAAGGATCTGTTCCATGGGTGGGACAGGGTAGTTGTCTTTATCAGACGCTCGATTAAGGTTTCAGAAATCGACGCATAGTCGGATTTCACCGCTCTTCTTCCTTATAGGGACAAGATTAGAGACCCATTGTGTGTGCCTAACTTGGAAGATTATCTTAGTGTTCAATATTTTGTTTAATTCTTTTTTGACAGTTGGTTCGAGTTTTGGGTGCATTTTTCTTAACTTTTGTTGAAACGGTAAGGTTTGGGGTTTCATAGGAATAACGTGTTGTATGATGTTAGAATCAAAGGTTTTTAGGTCGTCGTACGTATAAGCAAAAACATCTTTGAATTCCTTAAATAATTTAATAAACGCCACTTTCTCTTGTTCAGAACAACCCACCCCTAAATTAATGCACTGTGGATTGTCATTAGTTCCCAGGTTTACTTTTTCATACGCTAAAGAGGAACTATTTGTTTTACAGTTCACTGATTTTTTGAATTTGTCTTGAAGATCATAAAAATTTTCTAATCTAACTACAGATTTAGGGATAGAATTTACCATGTCCGATGAAGATTCAGAAGATCTCGGATCTGGTATTACTGTGAAGTCACGAAGATTCTCGTCATGAGTACATTCGTCGATCACTATGCCTTGGAAAGTTTCTTCCATATGAATGAAACTAATAATTTTTTGATTGTCGTCAAAGACTCTCCAATTCGTGATGTTGTCAGGGACAGATGGCCTGAACAACAGTTCGACAGAGAATGCATTCAGGGACAAGCCTTCTGCAGGAAAGAGTTTCGAAGCTACATTAGCTAACAAATCGGCTTCCGAATTATTCAATCTAGGAATAGAAGTTATGTTAAAAGCAAAAAACTTATTCATCAAATTCCATACCTCATATTGGTAGCTTTTAAGATGTGGAGATAAACAATGGATATAATTTTTAACCTGTCTAACCACGATTGCCGAATCGCCAAAGACAGTCAAATTTTGAACATTCATATCTAATGCTTTCCTAAGGCCTTGCAATAAAGCCTCATATTCTGTTGTATTGTTTGTACATTCAAACTCTAACCTGCATACAATCAGGGTTTTGTTACTTGCTGGATCAATAATCACGCAGCCCGCACCAACTCCTTCCTTGGATTTTGACCCATCAAAGTAAAGAGACCATATTTTATTTTTGTCGGGTGCATGAGACCATTGGGTAGAAACTGCTGGCTACATATATGTCACAATTTCAGACTGCTGCTCCAGATTAGTGATAGTGGAAGTTTCGGCCATGAAATTGCTGGAAAAGGTATCCATCCCTTGTATTTCGGGTGAATCGGCAGAAGGTGTAAATGGTTCATTGGGATCATTTAAATCAGTCACTGTGAACTTTAGGTAACGTTCACGATTTACCTTGATTCTATTGGGCTTTCCATTATTGGGCAACCACAAGTGAGACCAATCTGTTGCAAAATAGCCGTGTAGCTGTTCTGACCAGTCTCTGCTTAAAAACAAACCATAAAATTCTGGAATATCTACAACAATAATATCAATTACTTGATGAACTTTGGGGTTAGACGATAATCTTATAAGCACATTCCTTAATTCGCCTATAACTTTAACACTAGTTCGATCAAGTTGGATAATCTTTAAGGTGGATGGTTGAACTTCAGCATTAACCTTCTGACACACAAACCATGGCATTACATTGGATGACACTCCTGAATCTACCATACAATTGTGCACGTTCCTATTGAAGATTTCAAAAGTTAACAAAAACGGAGGTACATTTCTGTGAGTACTAACGGTGGAAGCTTGTTGCTTTTTACTCGCAGCCTCTAAAACTAATTTATCTACATTTGTTACATTATTTACAGGAAGGTCTCACTTCTCGTGAGGCTCAAAATTATTCTTAGTGGAGGCCTTCTGAGGAACTTTTGGGTTGTTCTGAAAACCTTTGTTACTGCTTGGATTTTTGTTTTTGCTGTTCTCTGCGATATTCTGTAACATTTTTTGTACCAGAAATGAGAATTTTAATAATTCATAAACATAAATGTTAGCCCTTAACTTTTTTAGATCTTCAACTAAATCATAATCTAAGCTTGGGTTCACATAATTCTTCTTAGTCTCAGTTCTTTTAGACTGTTTTGGGGGCAAAGTCGTAGTGTTTTCAGAAGAAGGCTTGTTTGCTATCTTACTCCTAGTATTGTAGGGATGTACTGTCTCGAAATTTTCTTGAAAAATGCTATCTGAGAAGTGTCCAAAAATGTTCGAAGAAGATTCATCTTCTTCAACTGTCTCTTGTTCAACTACTTCCTCAGGGATCTCAAGAGGCATCAAGTTATCCCGTGCTTCTAGAATCGTTTGAATAACGAATTGCAGGCTTTCCAGATTTAAACCTTCGGTATTTGGATTAGGTCGGTTGGTGGGAAAAGGCTTCCTAAATGGGGGTTTGTAAGGCCCTTTGCTCGAAGAAGCTTCTTCGGTCTTCCTTTCAAATCTATAACTTGATTTGACAGTTTTTGAACGACTTTTTGTACGTTTTCTAGATCTAAGCTTTCAGGTTGCACTTTGTTTTGAGTAGGTCTAGGGAGGATTTTGATTTTATTTTTGGAAGATCAACTAGTCTCCATTTCGTTGCTAGTAGTGTCTTTTAAGCTGAGGATGTCTTTCTTGATCTGATTGGCCTCTTCGAAGGCCTCTAACAACGTGGCTTTCTTAGATCTCTTTACCCAAATGGCTATACTTTGATGTAAGGATTTCGTATAATATGCTATGATAAGATTCTCAGTAGGCATCGAATCCGTAGGGATTCGTTTCTTTAGTGTTAAAAATATTTGGTTAAAGTCTTTGATTTTATCTTTAGGGTTCATTCTTAAGCTAGAAAGCTCCATGACTAGAACTTTTGGGGACTTGTCGTCTCCAAACTTCTCAGGATTCAAACAGGATTGATGAAGATGGATCAATGAGTTGTCATTGATATGATGAAGATGGATCAATGAGTTGTCATTGATACATGATGAAGATGGATCATTGTGGCTTCATTGGTATATGATGCATTGTTGGAAAAATGTATATATTACTCATTATTTGATAAGGTGCACAAATGGATGAACTCCAAAGTGGTCCCCTTATGGTGAAATCCCTCACGGGAAGATGCTTTGGGGATTGAGTTATCCTAGAAGAATGGTTGGAGGGCCCTTACTCTCATTATTTTCTTATCATTATTGATAACATGCACAAATGGATGAACTCCAAAGTGGTCCCCTTATGGTGAAAAGCCTCACGGGAAGATGCTTTACGGATTGAGTTATCCTAGAA
>JASDQU010379550.1:0-11244 GCA_032191745.1 Picea mariana | reverse complement strand
TGAGTGGCTTGTTATGCCATTTGGCTTAATCAATGCCCCGAGTACTTTTATGAGGTTGATGAATGAAATAATAAAAGATTTCATTGGCAAGTTTGTGGTTGTGTATCTAGATGATATACTGATCTTTAGCAAGACTAAAAAGGATCATTGAGAAACCTGGCATTAGTGATGAGGAGACTACAACAGGAGAAGTTGTTGATAAACCTGAAGAAGTCCTGTTTTAAGAAGACATAACTCATTTACTTCGGTTTTGTGATATCTTCAAATGAACTGAAGATGGATCCAGAGAAGGTGAAAGCAATCAAAGAATGGTCGTCACTGAGGAACATGTTTGAGGTAAGAAGCTTCCATGGGTTAGCGAGTTTCTATAGGAAGTTCATCATATATTTTAGTGGAATTTGTGCACCAATGATGGATACAATGAAGAAGAGGCACCAGTCTTTTAAATGGGCAGAGGAGGCCGAGAAGAGATTCAATACACTGAAGGAGAAAGTAATAGAGCAACCAATTCTGGTCTTGCCAAATTTCGAGAAGACGTTTCAGGTAAGGTGTGATGCAAGTGGCGTTGCAATTGGAGGAGTTTTGAGCCAGGAAAATAGACCCGTTGCTTACTTCAACGAGAAGCTGAATGAGACTAAGAGAAAATACTCCACCTATGACAAAGAGTTTTATGCCATAATCCAAGCCCTAAAGAAATGGAGACATTACCTTGTCCCACAAGAATTTGTCTTGTATAGCTATAACCAAGCTTTACAATTCATAACCAGACAAGAAAAATTGAATCAGAGACATGCGAAGTGGATTGAGTATATGCATAATTTTACTTTTGTCATAAAACATATTGCTGGGAATGCTAACAAAGCTATTGATGCATTGAGCATGAGATGTTTGACTCTGCAGGAATTTCAGGTAAAGACCTTAGGGTTTGAACACCTTAAGGAAATGTACAGTGATGATCCAGACTTCAAGGAAGCATACGAAGCATGCACGAATCATGTCATGAGAGATAGGAGGCAATGGACAGAGTATATGATTCAAGAGGGATTGTTGTTCAAGGGCAATCAATTGTGCATACCAAAATGCTCAATGAGGGATAACTTTTTGAAGGAAAAACATAGTGGAGGATTGGCTGGACATTTCAGCCATGATAAGACATTTGCACAGTTGAGCAGTTCATACTATTGGCCAGGTATGAGAACAAATTTAATAAAATTCGTGAAGAGATGCAGAATCTGCCAACATGCAAAAGGTAAAAGACAAAACACTAGATTGTATCAACCATTTCCCATACCAGAGAGGCCGTGGGATGCAATACGCATGGATTTTGTGTTGGGACTGCCAAGAACACAAAGAAGATGCGTTTCCATATTTGTGGTGGTGGATAGATTTTCCAAGATGGCACACTTTATCCCATGTCAAAAGACCAGTGATGCAACACATGTTGCAAACCTGTTTTTCAAGGAAGTTGTGAGACTTCACGGCCTACCCAGAAGCATTGTCTCGGACAAAGACACAAAATTTGTTGGTCATTTTTGGAGAACACTGTGGAAGAAATTGGGGACAGATTTGTCCTTCAGCTCAACTTATCACCCTCAGACAGATGGGCACACTGAGGTGGTAAACATAAGTTTGGGAAACTTATTGAGGAGTCTGGTCACTGAGCACCATAATCAATGGGATCAGATTCTTCCACAAGCAGAATTTGCATACAACGAATCACCAAACATGAGCACTAGGAAGAGCCCGTTCCAAATATTGTATGGAATGCAACCCAGGGGAGTATCTGAGTTGAGAGACTTCGAACATATTGAGATCAGAAGCGCTGGAGCAGAAGATTTTGCTGCAGAAATACATAATCTGTTAAATTTGGCAGCATTGACAGTTATTCTCCAATGAGAGGCCATATGGGCCACCCTGAGGCTAGCCAGGGAGATTTGGAGAATCAACCAATCTTGTGAGGTATTGAAAAAATACAGGGGGAATGGACAACCTCTGTGAGTCAAACCAAAATTCAGGACGAACAAGATGCTATGTGAGTCTAATGCAAAAGTCAGGGGGAACGTACAACCTCTGTGAGCATAGACAGTCTAGGGAAAAAGTCCCGGGGAACATACAACCTCTGTGAGCATAGACAGACTAGTGCAAAAGTCAGGGGGAACATACAACCTCTGTGAGCCTAGTCAAACCTTGTGAGCCATGAGCAAAAGTCAAGGTATCTAGCAAAAGTTAGGTTGAATATAAAATTCCTATGAGCTAGAAACAAATGATATTCCTAAGATTGCAAATGATGTAATTGTATTGATCTAGTGTGTTGGAACGTGTAAACATTATCCACCATGAAGAGAATTTCGAATTGCCTTGTCAAGAGTTGTATCTAAAGTCTTAAGTCTAGTTCTATGTTAGAACTAAAGTGTTATGTTAAGTTGCAACTAAAGTCTTGAGTCTAGTTCTATTTTAGTAATGTTGAGTTGCAACTAAAGTCTTGAGTCTAGTTCTATTTTAGAACTAAAGTGTAATGTTGAGTTGCAAATACAGTCTTGAGTCTAGTTCTATCTTAGAACTAAAGTGTAATGTTGAGTTGCAACTAAAGTCTTAAGTCTAGTTCTAAGTTCAAACTAAAGCATGTCAGTCTCAAGTCTAGTTCTAAGTTCGAACTAAAGTAAAATGCTGAGTTGTAACCAATCTCAAGTCTAGTTCTAAAGTTCGAACTAAAGTGTAATGCTAAGTTGTAACCAATATCAAGTCTAGTTCTAAGTTCGAATTAAAGTATGAAGCTGAGTTATGACTAATGCATGCAATCAGGTTACTATTTCGAGCTTCTCCTCTTCCCCTCTTCAACCTATATAAGAAGAGGTCGAACCCTCTCCTCAACATAGTTCTTGCAATGCGGTTTTGCAACACAATTTTGAAATAGAGTTTTCATATGCAGGTTGAGGGTGAAGTAATAGAGTATCACATCAGTGATAAAGAGGCAGGATATCAAAGGTGTATTTCAGCAAGGTCTTGTAAGTCTTTGTCAGGTTAGAGTCATCTTGGCAAGCTCTTTGAGAGAAGTACATTCATGGTGGATATTTGTAAGAGATCTTACATTATTAATGCAATAAAGGAATATTGTTTGCTGGGGTTTTTCTCCTTGTACATGGTTTCCCTAGGGTATATGTGTTGTTGATATGCATGTTTAATTATCTACATAATTATTGCTATTCGATTATGATTTGAAATTATTGAAGTGTATTAAGCTGGAATCAAAGTATTGAAGAAAATAAAAGAATTAATCCGCATAAGAAATCAAGCTCATAATTTAACATGGTATCAGAGCTTAGGTGTGTTAAACGTGTTGAAGTGAAGCAACATGTACACACAGATCCAAGTGAGCTTAGTTAAGTTTCCAGTGTGAGGACCATGGCATCCTCCATTTCAGTCAGGGCCGAAGATAGGCTCGAAGGAGCTACAAACTTTAATGTGTGGAAGCTTCGTATAACAAATATCTTGCAAGAGCATGTTCTTGAGTAGTATGTGACCACAGTGGTGGAGGAACCAACGAATAATGCAGGAAGAACGACCTTCATGAAGATTCAAGCAAAGGCCAAGAGAATCATCTTTGACTCAGTCAAAGATAGTATAATGCCTGCAATGACTTCGTTGATGACTGCCAAGGACTGTATGGATACCTTGGTGAATTTGTATGAGAAACAAGCTCCAAGTCAGAAGAGGACACTTAAGCACAAGCTTAAGTATTTGAAGATGGAGAAAGGTGAATCAATGGCATATTTCTGTTCCAGGATAGCCCATATCAGAGATCAGCTTTTGGTCACAGGGGTGAAAGTGGACGATGATGATTTAGTGCAAACCATTTTTGATGGTCTTCCTTCTTCATGGGAGACCTTCTTATCCAGTGTAAGTGGGAGAGAGATTCAACCCATGTTTGAGAGGTTATGGCATGATTTCCTCCAGGAGGAGAGTCGCACAACTACCAGGAGCAAGCCAACGAAAGAAGAGCACTCAAATTTAGCATCAAGATTCAAGGGAAAGAAGAAAGACACTTTCTAGAAAGGCTCTCAATGGAAGCCAAACATCAAAGGTACATTCAAAGAAAACAATATTGATTCATCTAAGATTAAATTCTTTAGTTGTAATAAGTTGGGTCATTTTTCTAAAGATTGTTGGTTTAGAAAGAAATATCCTAGGAAAGGGAAACATCATGCCTCAACTGTTGAGGATGATGAATCCAAAAGAAATAAGAAAAGTCCTTCTAATGAGAAAGAAAATAGGAAAGAATATTATTTGGTTTCTGCTTTATCCAGTTCAGTTTCCACGGGGCCGAAAACTTGGTTAGTAGATAGTGGTGCATCAAAGCACATGACAGGGTACAAGGAGATCCTCTCATATTTCGAGACAAAATCTTTTGTAGAGCAGGTCGAGCTTGGGGATGAAAAATGTTATAAGATAGAGGGAGTAGGCTCTATCTACTTCAGATTGGAATCTGGGGCTAGACTTCATGTTGATGAAGTATTATATGTTCTAGGGCTCAAGAAGAATCTACTATCAGTTGCAACCCTTGAGGACAAGGGATATTGGGTGATCTTCAAGGACATGAAGGCAATACTATGGGCTAAAGGTAGCCACTTAAGTACATCAGAACCCATTGGAACTCACAGTGGAGGATTTTAGGTCGTGTCAGGACAGTCAGTTCGGGCATTGGATCATGATGCAACTAGCTCCAGCAAGTTGTGGCACAGAAGACTTGGACATCTTCATTACAAAGCTCTTCTAGATCTACAGAACATGGTATGTGGCATGCCCTCTATTTCTCTTAGTAAAAATGAAATTTGTAAGGGATGCATGCTAGGTAAAAATATAAAGAAATCATTTCCTAGTACTGACAACATAGCTCAGGGAATCTTAGATCTGGTTCATTCTGATGTATGTGGTCCCATGTCATCTCCCTCACTCAGTGGTTGTTTTTATTATGTCATTTTTATTGATGATTACTCAAGAAAATGTTGGATATATTTTCTTAAAGCTAAAAGTGACACATTTGATAAATTCAAAGAGTATAAAGCTTTTATTGAAAAGAAGACAGGGAAAAACATCATAATCCTTCGAATAGACAATGGAGGAGAGTTTGAATCTCTTCAGTTTGAGGATTTCTGCAAGTCAGCAGGAATCAAGAGACAATTGACCGTGCCATATAACCCTCAACAAAATGGTGTTGCTGAGAGGAAAATCATGACTATTTGTGAGGCAGCGAAAGCAATGATGTTTGACCAGGATCTGCCAAATTCTTTATGGGCAGAAGCTACCTCCATTGCTGTGTATATTCAGAACAGGTGTCCACATGCTATTTTGAAGGATAAGACTCCTGAAGCAGTCTTCTCAGGGATCAAACCTGAAGTAGGGCATCTAAGGATATTTGGATGTCCTATGTATATTCATGTCCCTAAGGAAAAGAGGACAAAGATGGAACCCTCAGGAAAGAAAGGGGTTTTTGTGGGGTATAGTGAGAACTCCAAAGCTTATAGGATTTATGTACCAGGTCAGAGGAAAATAGAGGTAAGCAGAGATGTTACTTTCCATGAGGAAGCCTCATTTAAGAAATCCAGAGAGCTTCAACAGGATTAAAAAGTAGTTCAGCCAACTTCACCCTCTTTTGAAAATGAAGAGTCAGATGATCATAGGGAGGAACCTCGTGAAGGGACAAGTAATGAGCCCCTAGAACCCACTGAAGTGTTAGAAAGAACTCTCGAAGAACCTCCAGCCAAAAGGAAGCCAGGGTGGCTTAAAGAAATAGTGCAGGAAGCAAAAAGGATAGTTTCTCCCAAAGGAACTTTCAGGGAAAGGAAGAGGCCTCATAGGTTTGGAGGCTATGTTGCACTGATGAGCAACATTAGTCATGCCGAACCTTCTTCATTTGAAGAAGTAGATAAATTACAAGTATGGAAGGATGCCATCCTTGAGGAATACATGTCTATTATAAATAACAATGTTTGGGACATTGTGCCAAGGCCAAAAGACAAATCGGTGGTTTCTTCCAAATGGATCTATAAGATCAAACATGCAGCTGATGGAAGTGTGGAAAAGTTCAAAGCAATATTTGTAGCCAGAGGCTTCACTCAGAAAGAAGGAATCGACTACGAAGAGGCTTTTGCTCCTATAGCCAGGTATACCTCCATTCAAGCTATTATTCCTTTAGCTTCCGTACTTGGTTGGAAACTACATCTGATGGATGTAAAAACAACATTTTTGAATGGAAAGATTGAACAAGAGGTCTTTGTGGAACAACCAGAAGGTTTTATACTGCATAACAAAGGCACTCATGTATGGAAGCTAAGGAAGGCCTTGTATGGTATTAAGCAGGCTCCCATAGTTTGGTATGACAGGATTGATGGCTTTCTTAAAAGCCTGGGCTTTCAGAAAAGTGATGCTGATGAAAATCTATACTTCAAGGTAAGAGGTAACCAACCTGTTATACTAATCATGTATGTTGATGATCTCTTTCTAACAGGAAATGAAGGGCTAATAGCCTGGTGTAAGAGGGAGCTAACCTCCAAATTTGAGATGAAAGACTTAGGCTTGATGCATTACTTCCTAGGATTGGAAGTGTGGCAAAGATAGGGCAAGATATTTCCGGCACAAGGAAAATACACAGTAGATGTACTAAAGAGGTTTGGTATGATGGATTGCAAATCCATGTCTACTCCGATGGTTACCAACCTGAAGAAGCTGCATGATTCTGATATAGGTTCAGACTTGGTGGATCCCACCATGTATAGGAAGTTGATTGGATCATTTATGTACATGATCCACACTAGGCCAGATATATACTATGCAGTGATTTCAATGAGTCAGTTCATGACTGAACCAAGACAGAGACATTGGGTGGTAGCAAAGAACATCTTGAGATATCTCAGAGGGACCATTACTTATGGTCTGAGATATACATCCAATGGTGGTTTATTTTTGCATGGGTATGTAGATGCTGACTGGGCAGGACACCCAGTGGATTGGAAGAGTACTTCCAGATACTGCTTTAGTTTAGGATCTGCTATGATCTCTTGGTCAAGCCGAAAGTAGGGATCCATTGCACAGAGTACAACAGAGGCTGAGTACATTGCAGCAAGTGATGCTAGCAAGGAAGCAATATGGCTCAGAAAATTGGTTTCTGGGTTGTTTGGTGACAACATTGAGACGATGGTGGTTCACTGTGATAATCAAAGTTGCATAAAATTGATAGAGAACCCGATATTTCACGACAGGTCAACACATATTGACATGAGGTACCACTACATCCGAGACTTGGTCCAGATAAAAACTGTAAAGTTACAGTACATAGCCACGAGCAAGCAGGTAGTTGATATCCTGACCAAGCCTTTGACCTCGAGATAGTTTGTGCAGCTGAGAGGAAAGCTTGGTGTGGCTGAGAATGACTCCCTCACTGAGAGGGAGTGTTAAATTTGGAAGCATCGACAATCATTCTCCAATGAGAGGTCATATGGGCCACCATGAGGCTAGCTAGGGAGATTTGGAGAATCAACTAGTCTTGTGAGGTATTGACAAAATCCAGGGGGAACAAACAACCTCTGTGAGTCAAACCAAAAGTCAGGACGAACGAGATGCTATGTGAGTCTAATGCAAAAGTCGGGGGGAACGTACAACCTCTGTGAGCATAAACAATCTAGTGCAAAAGTCAGGGGGAACGTACAACCTATGTGAGCATAGACATACTAGTGAAAAAGTTAGGGGGAACATACAACCTCTGTAAGCCCAGTCAAACCTTGTGAGCCATGAACAAAATTCAAGGTATCTAGCAAAAGTTAGGTTGAATATAAAATTCCTATGAGCTAGAAACAAATGATATTCTTAATATTGCAAATGATGTAATTGTATTGATCTAGTGCGTTGGCATGTGTAAACATTATCCACCATGAAGAGAATTTCGAATTGCCTTGTCAAGAGTTATATCTAAATTCTTGAGTCTAGTTCTATGTGAGAACTAAAGTGTAATGTTAAGTTGCAACTAAATTCTTGAGTCTAGTTCTATGTTAGAACTAAAGTGTAATGTTAAGTTGCAACTAAAGTCTTGAGTCTAGTTCTATTTTAGTAATGTTGAGTTGCAACTAAAGTCTTGAGTCTAGTTCTATTTTAGAATTAAAGTGTAATGTTGGATTGCAACTAAAGTCTTGAGTCTAGAACTAAAGTGTAATGTTGAGTTGCAACTAAAGTCTTAAGTCTAGTTCTAAGTTCGAACTAAAGTATAATGCTTAGTTGTAACCAATCTCAAGTCTAGTTCTAAAGTTTGAACTAAAGTGTAATGCTGAGTTGTAGCCAATCTCAAGTCTAGTTCTAAGTTCGAACTAAAGTATGAAGCTGAGTTATGACTAATGCATGCAATCCTGTTACTATTTCGAGCTTCTCCTCTTCCCCTCTTCAGCCTATATAAGAAGAGGTCGAACCCTCTCCTCAACACAGTTCTTGCAATGTAGTTTTGCAACACAATTTTGAAACAGAGTTTTCATAAGCAGGTTGAGGGTGAAGTAATAGAGGAGCACAATAGTGATAAAGGGGCAACATATCAAAGGTGTATTTCAGCAAGGTCTTGTAAGTCTTTGTCAAGTCAGAGTCATCTTGGCAAGCTCTTTGAGAGAAGTACATTCATGGTGGATATTTGTAAGAGATCTTACATTATTAATGAAATAAAGGAATATTGTTTGCTGGGGTTTTTCTCCCTGTACATGGTTTCCCCAGGGTATATGTGTTGTTGATATGCATGCTTACTTATCTACATAATTATTGCTATTCGATTATGATTTGAAATTGTTGAAGTGTATTAAGATGGAATCAAAGTATTGAAGAAAATAAAAGAATTAATCCGCATAAGAAATCAAGCTCATAATTTAACATAATATCCATAGCCAAATCAGGGGGCAGTTGCAGAATTCTAGCCAAGAGTACAAACACGGAGCTGATCAACATTGCAGAGAACTCCAATTTGAAATAGGAGATCAGGTTCTAGCACATCTCAGGAAGGAAAGGTTCCCTAGGGGGACATATAACAGGCTAAAGATGAAGAAGATAGGACCATGTAAGACCAAGAGGAATACCTATTTTGAATATCTGGTCAAGTGGAAGGGACACCCAATAGAAGATGCCAGTTGGGAAAGTGAAGCTAATATCCAGAAGCATGGAAAGTCAGTATAGGAAGTCATGGAAAAGAGTCCATGAATTTTTGTGCAGGGGGAGTATGATGCAGGAGCATCTTCATCAAGTACATGTGGTAGGACAACTCAATGCCTGAGAGCCAATCCAGAGTCTCAAACGCTAGCTAGTATTGCAAATATTTTGAAGTGACAGAAAACAAAAGAGGAAAGATCACGCATGTGGAGAAAAAATGAGCACGCGTGACTTGGGAGCTTAACCCTAGTCTCAATGTAACCACAATTTGATAGCAGTTAGTTTGTTTCTTTTGTATAAAGAGAGATTTTGTACGCCCAAAAGAGGGGTTACGTGAATTATGAGCAAGTAGGAATCTTAGATCAGTAGTTGTTGCTTTGATTTTAGCTGTAACCATTTTATTGATTTTGAATGAAGATAACAGAGAAAAAATGATCCAATGTATGCTGTGAATAGTGTTTGCAATTTCTCTGTTGTTGTCTTAATCTTTTCAAGAATGAATGAATCTTGCTAAGAGTGTATGTAGCTTTGAAATGCTTTCATAATAATTTAAATTGGTTTTCTTCGCGAGTCAGTGCAAGGTGTGCACACAGTCCGCAAGGAGTGCGTTGACAGGGTCTATTTCGACTCGTAAAGATCAGAAGAAATAGCGTAAGAATTTCTTTGCAGGAAGTGTAAAGCGACTACCGCAAGGAGTGCACAGTCATCACAATAACTCAAATCTTATGTAAAGATATGTTGCAAAGAGTGCACAGACCTGGAATTCGACGAAGAGTCGAAGCAACTCCATAAAGAAGTCGAAGGACGAGAGCGGAAGAATGCCAAGAAGGCGAGAAATGATTCTTTTCAAGAATATTTGGATTTGAGTTTGATGAATTTCCCAGAAAATCAAGAAGTGCTTGGGAGATCAAAATCTTTGGAGAGATCAAGCTCAGGAGGAGTAGCACTTTCTAAGAAGCGCGAACGAGATCCAAGAAATGGACTCACAGGGAGGATAAAGGTCAAAGCCTTTAAATCCTTTCGAAAATATTCTAAGTCTGAAGAAATATTTAGCTCAGAGGGAAGATCTGGACCATTCGATCAATGTCCAGACAATGAGGAGCAAGTGCAGAGGAGGAAATATCTCAACCATTCGATCTGATCGCAAAAAAATTGTAGCCGTCTGATCAAGGTAAAGTGCACTAACCTTAAATCTTTTAACGTACACATGAGGAACAAGGTCACGAAACTTCGAAATCATCGGAACCGTCCATCATGACAAGACACGTGGCGAGAGATCATCATTTCATTGAATCACATAGTGGAATGGTCAAAGAGAAGAGTTGTGAGGATTTTTGAAGTGCAAACTCGCGAAAAGATCACAACCGTTGATCATTCCGAAATCATCGAGACCATCCATTGTCAAGGAGGACACATGGCGAGAGATCAACATTTCGTTGACTTGTGACTCGAAGGAGTCAAAGGTTGAGTCGGGAGAACTCACAAAACATGAAATTGCGACATGATCTAAGCCGTTGATCAAAGGGGAGATCCAGACCATTGATTTAGCGCCATCGCAATTTCGGCTATCGGGAGAACGGAGGCAAGGGGACTTTAAAGTCACGAATTGCGAAATCGCAAAAAGATCGCAGTCGTTAATCAAAGGAGGGATTTGAACCATAGATCTGGTTTTGTCAGGACTTCACAAATCGGGAAATCAGAGGTAGGAGTTATGGGAACTCGCGAAACCTGAAGCCGTGAAGATTTGATCTGAGCCGTCGGTTTGAGAAGAGATCTGGACCATTGAGCCTCTAGGGAGACGATTCATAAAGTGTGAACTCACGAGATGCAAAATCGCGAAGTGCTCAAAATATTGGCCCACGGTCATAGTGAAGGGTCACATCGGTGAAGGGGAATAGAGGGGCTAGCATGCGTTAGGCTCCTGTCAGGATTTCAGAAGTCGGGAGAGTTGGAGCGACTCACATGCAAAGGCTCGATACATGAAGTCATGACAAGCCTTTTGATTAGGCGACTGATCATAGCCTTGTCCATATAAAGGGAGGGGCTTAACCAGGAGAGTTAGCATCTAAACAC
>JASDQU010379548.1:0-11237 GCA_032191745.1 Picea mariana | reverse complement strand
GTCTAAGGAGGGCGCACTTGTTCATGGAGAGTTTTGCTCATGAGAGGAGGAGAACTCAAGCTATGGAGATGAGGTCAGATGCATGAGGTTTTGTGGAGGAGGCCGCTAGCTTTCCTTGTGGACAGCTTGGAGCAGCTTGCTTCATTATTTTATGGGAGCTATTCTACAGTTGAGGGAGGCGCATGAGTTTGGCAGACTTATTCCTTCCTGGTAGGATTTATAGCCATCAGATTTCAGTGAGGTCAGTTGCAGAGTGAGGACATCAGCTGGAGCTTCATTCTTGCGGAGGGGTTTTCCATTCTGGCATCACAGATGATTTCTGGAGCATTTACAGTGGTTCTGGCAGTTTACATGAGGGGCGCACCATCAAGGGGCGCATCTACTTGAGGGAGCTTGTGTATCAACTCAGTTGGAGTTGCTATTGTATCAGGTTCCATCATTTATTGTGTTTACTGTAACCTATACTTGTTTTTCCTCATATATACATTTAGATCTCAAACTGGTTTTCCCCAGGGGGGGTTTGTCCAGGGTCATGTTGACCAAAAATACTGTGTCTACAAATGCATGATATTAGTTCTTAGATCTGTTCATTATCAGCAGTTAAACGATGTATTAGGTGTGTTATATTTATTTGAGTTGCATGTACTAATTTCCTATGGCAAAAACGGCATGCCAGAGCACCCAAATCGAAAATATAACCATAACAATCAGCTCAAAAGAAACATGATTGTTGGCTGTTATAAAACAGCAGAAAACTAAAACAAGATAGTGAAAACTTAGAGCCTTTGCTTGGTCAAAGACAGACCAAGAAGGCAAGCTGATAGGACCTGGAATTTTCACACTAACTTGTCAACAAGCTTGGTGCTTGCAGACATCTTTGTAAATATGTTGAACCTGCACAGAATAGATCTAGCTAAACAATAATACACACATTTGAAGAGAGAATTTGAGAAACAAGAAGGAGAGAAAGAATGGAAGAATTTACACATGATATACTCTGTATAACTCAATGAGTGCGCACTGGAGGAGAACCAATGTGCCATAGTGGTGGTCTAGAGTGCTCTGGACACACACCAGCAGTTACGGGAGTGAACTGCCACCTAGTCTAGTCTCTCAGGCAGTTACAGGAGTGAACTGCCACCTAGTTGAGTTAACTAGTCAACTAGTCTTCAGTTAACTAACTGAACAGATAGTAGTGAAGAGTTAACTCAGGGAATCAAGAGTAATGCACCAATCTGGTGATGATCCCAAGGCAAGTGCGCATTAGCTGGTGATGATCCCAATGTTGCATGGTGACAAAACCAATGCAACATCTAAACTCAACTCAACTAGTCAAACTGAAGTGTCAACTGAAAGAGAATATTCTCCAGGTGGAATATTCTCACCTAAAATATAGGAGACTGGATAATGACTAATTATGACTAATAAACAAGGAAAAACCTGAGGAAAAAGAAATCTTAGGTCTGTGTGAAGTAACTCCAACACCCCCCCTAAATATCACTATAGTGAAAATAAAGAATGGGTCCCGACAACGAGGCCATGTATGGTACCCAAATACAAAAGATACACTGAAATAAAGTGAGGAAAGATGGAAAACCTCATGGAACCCCCCCCCCCCTCAATGTACAATGTATGAAAAAAGAACTACAGTTGTTAGGCAACTGTGTCCTTCACTCCAAGACGACTTCACAGAGAATGAAACTTCTGCTCAGTGAAGGTCTTGGTGAAGATGTCTGCCATCTGTTCTGCTGAAGGACAGAACTATAAGTCGATGATCCCCTCGTGTACTAAGTCCCGGATGTAGTGCATGTGGATCTCGATGTGCTTTGTCCGCTGTCTTTGAACTGGATCTCTGCAGAACTTCAAAGTGCTCTGGTTGTCACACCAAATGACGATCGGCCAATGAAACAGAATGCCCAACTAAATGAGAAAATGTTGTAGCCACATAGCCTGAATGGTTATGTTAACTACCCCTCTATACTATGCCTCGGCTGAAGATAGAGAAATAGCAACTTGCTTCTTGCTCGACCAACAGATAGGCCCAAAACCAAGACTGAGTGAGTAACCAAATGTGGACTTGCGATCAGTGCTATCGCCAGCCCAGTCGGAATCAGTAAACCCAATGAGATCTAATGTAGAGTTTGTTGCATAATGAATCCCAAAGGTGATGGTGCTCTACACGTATCTAAGGATATGCTTTGCAGCCTTCCAATATAGCTCATGCGGCTCCTGCATGAACCTGGAAACTGTGCCAACTGCATATGAGAGGTCTGGTCTAGAGTGTGTAAGATACAACAAGCTCCCCACTAGTTGTCTATACAATGTGTTGTCAACCAGTGGAGTCTCCCCGCAATCCTCAAGTTTGACTCCTGATAGAAAAGGAGTCGGAGCAAACTTGCAGTCTGTCATGTGAAATCTCTCAAGGAGATCTCATGCATACTTGGCCTGAGACAGTTTGTTGCCTGATGCATCCTGACTAATCTCGAGTCCAAGGAAGAAGTGTAGCGGACCCATGTCCGTTATCAAAAACATGTCATGTAGAATCCTCTTGACTGCAGCAATCGCTAAAGCCGAACAATCGGTGATCAGCAAATCATCAACATACAGAACTAAAAGTAGAAGTGAATCAATCGTCCTCAGCATGTAGACATTCGGGTCTGATTTACAACGTACAAAGTTCTGTGACAACAGGTAGGAGTCCATCTTGGCATACCATGCCCTCGAAGCCTGCTTGAGGACATAAAGGGACTTCTTCAATCGATAGACCAAAGATGAGTCCTGCATAAATCCCTGGGTTTGCTCCATGTAGATCTCCTCAAAGAGATCACTGTGAAGAAATGCATTCTTCACGTCCATCTGATGGACTTCTCATCCTTTGGCTGTCGCAATGGCAAGTGTCAATCGTATGGAATCCATCTTCGCTACTGGAGCGAAGGTCTCATCATAGTCAATACCATGGACCTGTTGAAAGCCTTTGGCGACAAGTTTGGTTTTGTATCTGTTGATCTGTCCATCCGTTGCGCTCTTGGTCCTGTAGACCCATCTGCATCTGACAAGTCTCCTCCCAGAAGGAAGGGGAACCAGATCCCAACTCTGGTTCTTGAGGAGGGAGTTGTACTACTCCTGCATGGTGGATTCCCAAAAGGGATTTCCAGCAGCCTCGCCATAAGACTGTGGATCTGAAGACAAAACCAAGAAAAGATGCCTGGAGGGCAATGGTTCTGTGGCAGTGAGTGCAATAGGAGGCTCCTCGAAATCAGATTGAGTCCTCCTAGTATCGGTTGGATCACCAACGAGATCCCTTGCATCTTGAAGAGTAGTTTGTGCCCACTTGGGCCTCTACTCTGGCTCTGCAACTGCATCTGGATGCTCTGACTTTACTGACTCTAAATCTGAATAATTTGAGTCCTCTGAATCAGACTCTCATCTGAAGACGAGTTTGCATGTGCATGCTCATCAGCTCAAACAGGTGGAAGAATGAAGGTATCTGCGTGCGGCTGTTGAGGTGCATGCGATACGCTTTCCTCGAATTGGACACTTCGCTCAATGATGAGTTGGTCCGAGGAAAGATCAATAAGCTTATATTCCCTTCACACTGTCAGGGTAGCCAACAAAAATGCACTCAGTGCTCTGTGGATCAAGTGCCTTCCTCTTTTCAGAGGGAATCTGGGCCCATGCACGTGAACCGAAAATGCGAAAGTGGGTCACTTCCGGTTTGAGGCCGCTCTAAGCCTCGTAGGGGGTCTTATCCTTGACAAATCTATGGGGAGATCTGTTTTGGATGTATGTTGCACAATTAAGTGCTTCGGCCCATAGTCTCTGTGGTAGTGACTTTACATGCAGCATGCAAGATGCCATCACCTTTAGAGACCTGTTTTTCCGCTCAGCAACACTGTTTTGCTGCGGAGTATAGGAAACTGTGTGTTGCAACTGAATCCTTGCCTCATGGTAAAGATTATGGATCTCATCATTTACATACTCTCCCCCGTTATCAGTTCGGAGGACTTTGATCTTCTTTCCGGACTATGTCTCAACCAAGGCTTTGAAATCTTTGAGGTGTTGAAACACCTCGGATTTTTGCCTGAGAAAGTAGATCCATGTAAAACGTGAGAAATCATCAACAAAAATGAGAACAAACCTCGCTTTGTTGATGGATGGATGCGGAAAAGGACCCATAAGGTCACTGTGGATCAAATCTAAAGGTGTGGAAGCTCGTTGAGACTTTCCTTTGTCGAATTTCTCTTGAGGGTGTTTTCCGAGAACACATCCCTCACATACTCCCTTGGAGAACTGGATGTCTGGTAGACCATCAACCAATCTTTGCTTGGTAAGTTGTTGCATGTATCTGAAATTCAAATGTCCAAACCTTTCCTACCATATCCTACTACTTTCATCAGCATGAGTAAGCAGTAAAGCAGAATCAAGTTCAATGAATTCAGAAAATGTATACAATCTAGACTGATGATTTACCTCACCGGTAGCAACCCTAGAGTTGGTTTGCATGTCGTAGATGTCCACGGAGTTTGGTGTGAATATGACTTTCTTTCCGGTGCCGAAATTCGTCATCTGATACACGAAGAGAAGGTTGACGGAAAGTTTGGGAACATGCAACACATTCTCGAAGCTTTCGTTGGTGAGTTCAATCCTTCCTTTGCCGGTGACTTCGACATAAGAGTTGTCCCCCATCAGAATAGGAGGACCTTTGCATGCATCCAATGAAGAATATACTTCTTTTGAGGCAGCCATGTGATGTGATGCTCCTGAATCTACGATCCAAGCATGGGGAGAGGAGTTGATGGCAATCAAGGCATGGCTAGAATTGTCTTTCTTGGAATTCGGATCTTCTGGCTTCTTCTTCTTGGCACCCTCGGGGATGCAATCTCCAAGGTTGTTTTGCTGAAGTATTTGAGACATCAGATCTATTTGTTTTTGCATGCATGTGGATTCCGAATGGAATCCTTTCTGACAGTACGTGCATTTCTCCCATTTTCTTCCCTTTTCCCTTTTGGATCCGGAGGCATCAGTGAAGGGTTTTGTGTACCCTCCCTTCTTCGGATTTGCATGAGCTTTCTGTTTATCTTTATCTTTAGATTTCTGATATTTTTGGCTACCATCATGCACAGTGAGTGCATGCGCCCTTGGGCCTTTGATTGTGCCCATGTTGATGAGCTTGGTTTGCTCTTGTGTTAGGGATTCGATAAAGTCCTCAAGAGAAGGCATCTTCCAGGTGGCTCCAGAGGTGAATCTGACATAATGGAATGTGGATACGAATACAGAGAATTCATGACCAAGCTTGGAGAGAATGGTGAGAACCATTTGTTTCTCCTCCTTCGATTTATCAACCCTGCAAGCTTTGAGTTGCGACAGTAAATCCTTGAATTTTATAAAGAAATCTTGGATATTGTCGAAGCTTTTTGGATCCAATGTGAGCAGCTCCACCTCCAGCATGTGTCCCCTCATCTCATCCTATTTGCCAAAGAGCCCTTCCAAGATGGTCCAAGCTTCATTGGGAGTCTTACAGGAAGATATATGAAAAAAGAGATCGGGAGAAATAAGACTGCAAATTGTTCCGAGTGTCTCATCCATGCGATTCAAGTACTTGGATTTTTCTATGGCTGATGTCGGTTTTGTATCTGTATTCAAGGTTAACCTATACAACACTCTAGTTCGGAGATGTATGGCTATTTTCTCCTTCCATGCAAAATAGTTGTAAGGTGTAAGAATGAATTCTTTTTGGAAATCCATCTTTCCGCTGTCTTCAATCTTTTGTACCTGCAAGAAATTTTGGTGTAGCTTTTGCTTAACAGTTTGTCGGCTCTGATACCATGTAAATGCGTTGAACCTGCACAGAATAGATCTAGCTAAACAATAATACACACATTTGCAAAGAGAATTTGAGAAAGAAGAAGAAGGAGAGAAAGAATGGAAGAATTCTCATTAACCGTTCTGAATAATGAATAATTTACACATGATATACTTTGTATAACTCAATGAGTGTGCACTGGAGGAGAACCAATGCACCATAGTGGTGGTCTAGAGTGATCTGGACACACACCAGCAGTTACGGGGGTGAACTGCCACCTAGTTGAATTAACTAGTCAACTAGTCTTCAGTTAACTGACTGAGCAAAGAGTAGTGAGGAGTTAACTCAGGGAATCAAGAGTAATGCGCCAGTCTGGTGATGATCCCAAGGCAAGTGCGCATTAGTTGGTGATGATCCCAATGTTGCATGGTGACAAAACCAATGCAGCATCTAAACTCAACTCAACTAGTCAAACTGAAGTGTCAATTGAAAGAGAATATTCTCCAAGTGGAATATTCTCCCCTAAAATATAGGAGACTGGATAATGACTAATTATGACTAATAAACAAGGAAAAACCTGAGGAAAAAAAATCCTAGGTGTGTGTGAAGTAACTCCAACAATCTTGACCTGGAGCTAAGAAAATGTCCAGAAAATGAAAGTGCTCAAAAAATGAAATTGAACTTACCGGGAGATGTGTTGGACTAAGGCGAGTTTGTTGGAGCAGACTGTTTCTGAAAGTTCCAAGTTTTACCCCTTGAAACTTGACTTGCACAATTCTGGACTGGTACTTCTGGTACTGGTTCTAGTTTCCTGGTTTTCCGGTACCGTTCAAAACTAGGGTTTGACTTTCTGGAGAATCCAGCCATTAAAAAGGTTTGTTGAAGCTGCCAAAAGATGTGTTAGGGAAAGGCACATTTCCCAAGGTGGTCTTTCGTCAAAAATTTGTCTTCAATAAAAAGCCCTAATTTCCTTGTACGGCAACAAAAACATCAAGATACCCAGTGAAAGATACTCTATTAAGTCTAGCTATGATCCCATGTTAAGTTTTTACTATTGTTATTAGGTTATTTCCAAATTTCATGAGCATTCAATGCATTTCCAAAACAACAGTATAAAGAGGATCACTGAAATAAACACAATCACAAGGTACACAACATTTTATCCTGGGAAACCCTCATGAGGAAGAAAACCCAACAAAACTTCCTCAATAATAGATTGCCAATACAATGCCAAGACTAAGACCAAAACACCAAAGACAGAGCAAGACCAAGCATGTGCCTCTCTTCTCCTTTGTTAGACTTCTTCCTGCAACTACAACTGTCTTCAAGATATGCGCACTAGATGAGTGAGTGAGTGTGTTCAAATGTGACACCATCCTCACATATAAATACAAGTTGTGAGGTGGCGCTAAGGTTGTGTCTCTTCACTTGGTGGAGCTGACTTCTCCTAGAAGTGGCTAAAACCACATTACAATTACTAGGGGCCAACTTTACAAATACCACCATACAAATACATGTTGACCAATCCACAAAAGGGGATTTGATCTTATACAAGACCCAACTTGATCAATCCACAAAAGGGGATTTGATCTATACAATAATGACTCAAATATAAGTAGAATATTCTTCAAAGTTACAATAATTCAACATAAGAACCCCAAATGCCACAGTAGTAGCGTCATCTCCTTTCCCCAGACTTGCGCCTTCTTCTAGAGTGAGATAGTTGAGTGAGTGAGAGTGAACAAATGAGCAAGGTGTCACCTTATTTATAGTCTTCAAGTCACTTTAGCTGGGACCGACTTCTCTTCTAGCAAATTCTATTTCCCCTTTATCTTTTCCTGTGGGCCAACTTCTCTTCCTGGAAATTCCATTTCCGCTTTATTCTTTTCATGTGGGTCGACTTCTCTTCCGAGGTGTTATTCAACTGTTCAATGGTCTTCCTTTGACTTCTAGAATCTTCTTCTCTTCTAAGAAACGCTATCCAAAAGGGAATACCTCTCGCTGCTACCAAAACATCAACACTCCCTCTTAGCTAGGGAGGTATTCTTCCAAGATGTTTTTTTCTAGTAGTCCCAAGACTACCACCATAGTCTCACAACTATGTTGCAAGCATCTAGTATCCCCAAGGCTACCACCATAGTCTCACGACTATGCCATCTAGTAGTCCAAGACTACCGCCATAGTCTTACGACTACGCTATCCAGTAGTACAAGACTACCGCCATAATCTTACGACTATGTTATACAGTAGTACAAGACTACCACCATAGTCTCCACAACTATGCTATGAGCATCCAGTAGTTCAAAACTACTACCATACTCTTACGACTATGCTACCATAGTCTTGCGACTACGCTATGATGTTTCTCATATCCTAGTAGTCCCAATCACACCCATCCACTTCACATGGTATGGGAAAGACTACTACCATAGCCCTAAGGCTACGCCATGGTCCCATTCACACCTAGCTACTATGCATGGCGTAGGCAAGACCACGCTACAAGTCCCATTCACACCTAGCCATTTCACATGGCGTAGACAAGACTTGTACAAGGTTACATTTTAGTCCCTCGATCACTTCACATGACTAATCTAGGAAACCCTTGGCCAGAGGAAAGCCCGCTGGAGGAGAAACATCACACCTCCCTCTCAATGAGGGTGGACATTCTGCATCACACCAATCTTGTCTTTGAAGTGATCATACTTCACCCTAGACAGAGGCTTGGTGAGAATGTTCGTTGTTTGCTCATCTATCGATATATACTAGAATTCCACTGCTCCTCTCTGCACCATGTCTCAGATGTAATGGTATTTGATCTCTATATGCTTTGACTTGTCATGAAAGACTAGATTCTTTGAAAGCTTCACACAACTTTGATTATCACAATATATCAAAGTTAGCTCCAACTCTAAATCAAATAATCCTGCAAGCAACTTTCGAAGCCACATGGCTTCACGACGTGCAACATTGGCTGTTATATACTCTACCTCTGTTGTATTGAATTTTCAATGAGCTATGGCTCATGCATTTTCTTTAAATTTGTTGTTTAACTTTTACTTGAACCGTAACTACTGTAGCAAACCAAGATCACAAGAAGAATAACCATGGACAAGAAAACAAGAAGTATCCTGCGAAACCCTTCTCAACAAGGGAAGAAAACCCAGCCAGTCCTTTGCTATATTCTTCAAGAGAAAGACCCCCAAACCATCACCAAACTTAGCACACAAGAGGGTGTTGTAATTCTCATAATTTTAGACCACAACATCTGAAATCATGAGATGACACAATGATAAGTGTGTTTCCTCAATGGGGATTCACCTTTATTTATATAAGACTTATCACATCAAATGATGTGTCTATTGGCACAATAGGGCCGACCTCAATAATTCAAAATATAATTAATAATTACCATATTAATTATCTTTTACATTATGGTGGGGCCGACCTATACCCTTTACATCACAAATAGGGTTACAGGTAAGTCTGACTCTTGGACAATATAGCAAGGGATCTCATACACCCACTAGTGCTCAGCCACTAGGGACACATCCATCTGTGCTCAACCACAGGGATGTCCACATCTCTATCTCACTGTGTCTCACAGGAGAACCACACTCACTAGTACTCAGCCACTAGGATCACATTCACTTGTGCTCAGCCACAGGCACGTCCGATTCAGCAGATCTTCTTTCTCACTGTGTTACATAGGAGAATCATCTGGAGTATCACATCATCTCAACTCTCTGCACAGAGGAGGCCAATACATCGTTTCATCTTTGTCTCAGAACGATACAGCCAACTCATGGGCTTCCCCACACGTTCACCTGTGCTCAGCCACAGGCACATCCAACTCAGCAGATCTTCTTTCCCAATGCGTTACACAGGAGAATCATCTGGAGTTATCATCTCAACTCTTTGCACAGAGGAGAACAGTAAACCCATCACATGGGCTCCTCACCCCACACAGGGCACACAACGTTCCATCTTTGTCTCAGAGAGGAACCACACACCCAACTCATGGGCTTCCTCACCCCACACAGGGGCACACTGTTGATATTATGGTAGCTGCGGGAGGTATTTACCTCCACATGTAAACCTGACGAGAATAGAATATTCCGAGAAGCAAGAAGAAACCCTAATGAGTTGGCTAATAACCCTAGAAGACATGTCGGCTCAAGAAGATAACTTGTATTAGGTTATTAGCCTCCAAGAGAAGAAGTCGGCCAAAAGAAATAATATATACTGAACAGACAGATACCAGAATGAGAAGTCAGCCCAGGCAGTTAGCCAGAATTACTATAAATACAGGAGGCCAATCTTCATTCTGGTAGGCAGTCTCAGAATTGCAGAGCAGCACTTGTGCACACTGTAGTGCCTAGTTTTGTGCGCAGGTTTGGAGGAGAGCTGCCATTGCAGCTGCTGCAACTAGCAGATCACGTTTGGCTTGGACTATCTCTTGGTTAGGGTTTGGACTATCTGATTAGCTCTTGTTGGTGCGTTATCCTTGGGGAAAGGTGCGCTACCCTTTGTTTGGCTATCTAGCCTAGGATTTGCTTCCGGAGTGATTCTCTGTCAAAGTTAAGGTGCTCGGAGGGTGGCTTCGGCCTATGGTTGGGTGACAATAGTGATATTGTCAATGGTAAAACGAGCACATCCATTATATTCTAACACACACAACGTTCCTTCTCTGTCTCAGAGAGGAACCACACACCCAACGCATGGGCTTTCTCTCAGGCTGACTCACTCAGTCTGTGTCCTGGAGGATGTCTCACGCATCTGTAATCATCAACATGTTGTACTGAGTGCCACTGACGTTTTTTTTCTGCTTAACCATGAGATCATACATGATCCCAAACTGAAGCAACATCCGATGTGCTTTTTCGGTCCACTGCACTCCTCGCCCAGTCAGAGTTTGTATAGCCTTGTAGTTTCACTGCATCGTCCAAGACATATCTGATTCCATATCCAACCGTACCATGCAAGTACCTCAACACATGTTTTGCTGCTATCCAATGTACATGTCTAGGCTCAACTATGTACTGACTCAATGTGTTCACTGCAAAGCATATATTCGTCCTGGTGTTAACCAGGTACATCAAGGATCCGATAAACAATTTGTACATCTTGGGATCAACCAAATTTGAAGATGAATCACTCAAGAGCTTCAGATTTGTAACCATAGGTGTGGCCATGGACTTGCAGTCCATCATCCTGAATCTCTGCAAGATATCAACTGTATATTTTCTTTGGCTAAGGAAAATCTTATTTGGCCTCCGCCACACCTCTAATCCCAAGAAATAGTGCATCAAACCCAGATCCTGATAATGTTTAAGCCATTATTATAGATGTTTGCATTTCATTAGATAACAATAGCATAATCCAAGATCACTGAGAAATACACAATCACAAGAGACACAACATTTATCCTGGGAAA
>JASDQU010379541.1:0-11244 GCA_032191745.1 Picea mariana | reverse complement strand
CCCCTTTAATTTTAAGAAGACTTTAATTAACACCTAGGAGGGTTTTAGTTTACGCCCTTATGTTTATTTTTGTAGGATCTTTTCTTAGGGCTTGTCAAAATTTTATCTTAGAGATGTTTTATATTTTAGGTTTAGATTCGAACTGGGTGACAATCAATTAGGGGAGTCGTTTTGATAAATTCTAAAGGCGTTAAGGTCTCAGGGTCATCTAGGTTGTCTCATCATCATCATCAATGCGAAGCGCCCTTCAGGACGCACTACATGCTCCAAGGGTGCCAGTCGCCTCGTTTTCTTCTGTTCCGCGACGTGCCCTTCAGGATGCACCACGTGCTCCAAGGGTGCCACTCGCCGACTTGTATTTCTTTGCGCGTCGTGCCCTTCAGGATGCACCATGTGCTCCAAGGGTGCCACTCGCTGACTTGACTGATTGGTAGACATCTATAACCCCTAGAGTCAATACTCCTCCAGGTGAACTTGTGGGAGACTAAGGGCTCTAAGGAATAAGGCCCCCGCCTTATTTCGTGCCCCTTAGAATCATCGTGAGCGACTGTCGCAGTCTGCCCTCATGGCATCGTGGATCCTCTCGAACTAGGTAATCGTTNCCTGCATCATCAACCATCATGTCAAAACATGCCAGCAACATATCATCAAATCAATAAATATCATGGTAAATAAATCAACTCAAATATCACACTCCCTGACTCAATCCGGAGTCCAAGGGTTCCGTCGATGCCTCTACATCCTCCAGGTCAAAAAACCCTGCACACTCAAATAAACTGAGTCAATAGCACCTGTATAGACAATAGTAAAACATCATGTCATCTATCATAACGCATCATAATCGATTATAAATGTTTTAACATCAAAAAAGTCCAGATCACTTGCGAGCAAGTGTCCTCAAATAATAGGTTTTCTCAGTGCGCCAGAGAGGGATGTTACAAAACAACGTAAGAACTGCCTTAATAACATTTAAAGAACTATTGTACAATAACAAGTCTAAACTATAGAACATTGTTTGACATGTAAAAAGTATTGTCAGTAATTCAATATAAATAAATGGCTTTCTATATTTGCAAACACCACCATTGCACAGTCAATGTGTCGCTGATGCACATTCGAAAACTCAACAATTAATTCGTTGTCAGCCCATTGGATAAATTCGTTGTACATTACTGATTCTATCAATTGATGAAGCTATAAAATCGTTGCCTATCACAAGTAAGTGTCTTACAATGATCAATATGGGAAACATTATGTGAAGCTGGGTAAATCGTTGTCCATAAAGGAAAATCGTGGAGTAATTTGAGGTCGCTATTATAGCCATAAAAAAAAACACAAAACATCATTTAATCGTTGTCTTTTAATATCTCACTATATTTGTTGTCTCTTAATATCTTGCAGTCCTTTAATGTAAGAAGGGATCACTATCTAATAATGAAAAGGATACGCTCTATCCAATAAAACATAATTAACACTATTGCTAACTGTATATATCGTTGTCTTGCAACAATGGAATCGGATATGAGATTGCTGAGTTAATATGAAATTCAATAGTTGTCATGCAACAAGGAAATAAATAAGAGATCATCAAGTTTAATATGTGATTCAATCATTGTTATAGAACCAGGAAATAAATATGAGATCGTTCAGTTAATTATGATAATGTTGTGTAAGGATATGATTCATGTCTAAATGCTAACCACATGATATTATTATCATTGTCTTTGGTTATGCATAGTACAGGTAAAACCGCTATCCAATAGAAAATCTCAGGCTATATAAAAATACAAAAATGTAGTCATAATGATATATATATAAATGCAGGTAACCACCATTCCCGTAGGTAAAAACACCATCCAATACACCACCGTTTGCACACTAAATCGTTGTATATTATCACTAAAAATCCACTATAAATCAACAAATATAATTCAACTATAATTTTGTTGTCTACAAACATTGTTTCATAAACAATTGATACATATTCCAGAGCGGTCATTATATTAAAATATAGTTCAAAAATAAGTTGGAACACAACATATATACGTGCTGAAACGTAGTCTGAATATGTGTTGAGAATGTAGTGGGTTAAGTCGTTGTTTGAAATAAAATTTGCAGAGTAAAATGATATATGTGTTTCATCATTCCATACACATTCAATCAAGGGTAAACGCTTGTAATAAAAACTAAAATTCGCAAGTAAATCAACTGCCAATCCATCAAGAAAAACGCCCAAATAAATATTCGTTGTGTAAATAAAATTCTAGTCTCATTCAGTCAAGGGTAGATTCATTGAGGTTTAAGTGCTAAAATGCAAGTTAAAATCGTCTTCCAAACATATCAAAATGCATAGGGAAATTCGCCAGGAGTGTAAGTTATATTGCATAGGAAAAACGCAAGCCAGAGGTATGAAAACACAGGTATAAAGTACAATTCAAAACGTAGAGTAAAATAATTAAAACGCAGTCCAGTGTGGTCAAAGGCAGAGTAAACTTTGTCATCCAAAGTAGTAAATTACAGAGTTACTTGGCAGACCATATGTATAAAAAAACCACACAGTAAATTCACCAGGAGATGTATCAAACACAAACTTAAATTGCCCGAAAATGTATGGAAAATGAAGAGATACTTCAACAGAAAATGCATCAAAACACAGAGACCAAAATGTAGAGGATCATAAGCGGTTCGTTGAGGGAAAGGATAAACAATCAAAGAGGTAACCAATCGCAACAAGGGGCCAGATAATCACTCAACCCGAAACAATCAACAAGGGTAGACAACTGAGAAAAAACATCCTTCGCTCATCATCCACACACAGAAAGTCAGGGCGTTAGGATCTATAGGTCTATTAAAACCAAAGTGACGACTGTCGATCCGATTCTTGGCCGACTGCTTAGGTGTGGACTGATGATTTAGGGATGTGGACGACATAATAAAGCACAATATCTTAATAATAATCATTAAAACAACCAAAACAATCATAGCAATTAGGGATCGGTTGCCAAGGGAATCAATACAATGCAACGATCATAAAGCTACGATGAATTTAAGTGCTCAATTAAAAATGATAAGTAAAACACTTTCTTTACATAATTAAAAGTACAGAAATGATAGCGCAAAAAAAATATTTATCAACCATTCAAAATGAAGCATGTGTACCGTAGCCCAAGGTCAAAGCTCCGAGTCATTATCCTATGCACGCTCCATCCAAATCCCACTTTTCGACTGATGAGACTTCATCGATACCTCCCAGCCAATGCTAGGGGTACTCTTCTCCCCCCTTAGCCCCCCAAGCCACAAAGGGGCCACGCACTCTAAACCAAAGAACAACTAGCAACCGGCTCACCTCGAAAGGTCGAGCTACCACTCGTACCCGAGATGGGTATCCCAACTTCCACAAGATAAGTCAGTCAAGTAAAAAATTCTACAACGTAACGTTATGCATGAAGAAGAGGTCCATACTCCTCCTCCTACATCCTTTTTATAGAGTTTCTAAGTGATTTCTTTCCCAAATTCCCATTTAATTTAATTTTCAATAATTTAATTCAAAAAAAATCCTCCCCCGTACACATGTCACCCATCCCCTCTGTTGCACTAGAAATTAATTTCATTAATTATTTAATTACTCCTATTTCCCTCACCCACCTAAAAACATTCCTAGAATCACTCCTAAGTGTGCCCATATTCCCTTACACATTTTAATGACTTACACCCTTACTAAATTCCTAGTTGAGTTCAATTTAGAAAGTTTTTAAAGGAAAAATTCCTTACTAAGTTAGTCATTCTGCTTTTTCCTTATGTTTCCCCCTTTATCAATTAGTTTCCTAATTATTTTTAGTTTCCCTCTTTTCCATTTTTATCTAAAACTCAAATTAGCAAGTGTAGAAAATTATCGTTTTCCCCTTTTTCTTTTTAATTAATAAATTTTAATTAGCATAAGTAACAAACAATCATTTCCCCCTTTTTAAGAATTTAATCTCCCAATGTAATTTGATTTTAATAAATTAATTGAATTTCTTACCCCCTTCTCATCCCATGTTTGAATATGAATAAATTATTTTTTCCACTACTATCACTTCGACCTAGATTTTGATTTCCTAGGTCAGGCGACATTTTTATTAGGGAAATTGTTTTTAAAACTTTCTTATCACATCATTCGTTCTAAGGCCATATATGTTTATTCACTTATTAGTTAATAACGCAATGTACCCTCCAGGACACACTAGGTTATCCAAGGGTGCCACTTGACTCATTTTGTTCCCCTTGCATGACGTGCCCTTCAAGATGCACTACGTGCTCCAAGGGTGCCACTCGCCTCATTTTGTTCCCCTTGTGCGACATGCCCTTCAGGACGCACTACGTGCTCCAAGGGTGACACTTGCCTCTTGACTAACTTGGTAGACATAAAAAAAAACCTGGAGTCAATACTCCACCAGGTGATCTTGTNTGCCCCTACCTTATTGCGTGCCCCTTAGAATCATCGTGAGAAACTATCACAGTCTTCCCTCATGGCATTGTGGGTCTTCTCGAACTAGGTAATTGTTAACCTATAGTTCGAGCCACGATGGGAGTGCTAGTAGGTTGTGGTAGGGATTTTGTCCACACCTCTCCCTCAACGTCTCTGGTAGTCGTGCGTGACCCCTCTACTCCACATGTGAGTCTGGTCGGCAAGCTATCGTAAGCTTGCATCATCAAAAAATTGTGTAAGAAATAAAATCCATAATCATAACATCTAATCAGATGCACATATGTCATATATACAACAATATAACCCCAATAATCCACTCCCTGACTTGATCCGGAGTCCAAGGGTTTCATCGATGCCTGTGCATCCTCGAGGTCCAAAATGTTGCACCCTTAGGAGAACCGAGTCAATAGCACATGTCTATGTCAATACAACAAAATAACATGTCATCAATCCAAAACGCCTCATAATCATAATCAAATTCCCAATAGTATAATAATCCAAATCACTTGCAAACAAGTGTCCTCAAAGAATAAGTCTGCTCAGTGCACGCAAAAGCGGGATGTTACATACACCTCCTCTTGGTCTAAACTTTGTCCCGAAGTTTTACAGTATATAAGTGTCGAAATAATGTGTATCACAATATCATAAGTCTATCCCTCAAACAAAAATGGAAATTGTTGGTGCATATCATATATGTCCTCTCAGGTCGTCAAGTGCAGACTATAGCTGTCCCACTGGACCTTGACCTAATCTATTGTTCGACACTGTAGTTGCCGAATGCGATTATCCAGGATGTGGATTGGCTCAGTCGTGAGCACACCCTCATATGATAACTGCAAGGTACTCAAGTTAAACACGAGTAGGGTCACTTATAATGTCTCAAATAAATACAAGATAAACATCGTGCATACGCCTCAAAGAATCAGGCAAGCCTAGTCAATAAGCCACATGCCCCTTTCTTTCCACCATCTCAAAAGGTCCCNTTCATTTGATCTTCCATTTCTTGGATCATTTGTGGTCCCACTGAGACCCTATCCTCAATATGATCCCAACTCAAAGGCGTTAGACACGGTTGCCCATAAAGAAACTCGAAAGGTGCCATCTTAATGGTGCTTTGGTAACTATTATTATAAGTGAATTATACTAGTGGAAAGAATTCTTCCCAACACTTATGTTGGTCCATCATGTACATACGCAACATGTCCTCCAAGACTTGGTTTGTTCCTTCATTCCGCTCGTCTGTCTCTGGGTGATATGCAGTACTAAAGTTAAGTTGGGTTCCCAAGGCCTCTTGTAAACTAGTCCAAAATCGTCTAGTAAACATCGATCCTCAATCAGATATATTCCTCTTAGGCATGCCATGAAGCCTCACAATCCCACTGATGAAAAACTCTAGCTATGTCAGGTGCTTGATACATCGTACGTACATGAATAAAATGATCACTCTTCGTAAGAGTATCTACTACCACAAAAATCGAGTCATGTGTCCTTGTCGTCAGTGGAAATCCAACATTGAAATCCATCGAAATAACCTCCCATTTCGATTCTGGAATAGCGTGTGGCTATAGTAATCATGTTGGGTGTATATGTTTAGCCTTTACCCGTTGACATTCTAGACATCTGGCCACATAGTTGACTATGTCTGCCTTCATTCCCTTCCAGAATAATAAGGGTTTAAGGTTTTCCCTCATCTTCGTGACCCCTAGGTGGGCCATGTACACTGCTCCGTGAGCCTCTTTTAGGATCAAACTCCTCAACTCGTCGTTCGGTGGTATGTAAATCCAATTTTTAAACCTAAATAATCCATCTTCGTCAAATGTAAATCCTTCAAATCTTGGTACCATCATTGTGTTTTGTCCGATAAAATCCTTGACCTCTTTGTACCAGTCACCGTTGCACTGTAAAGTTATAATATTTACACGTAGGTTTTTGTGAAGAGGAAACACCGAAAAGATGTGTGGTCTCTGACTCAATGCATCTGCCACTCAGTTCACTGTTCCTTTTATGTAAGTAATCTCGAAATCTTACTTTCTAAGCAATTCCAACCAACACCGTTGTCGCTTGTTCAGGTCGCTTTGCATAAAGATGTTTTGTACTCCAAAGTGGTCTATTTAGTTAAAAATTATGTCCAACAAGGCAGTGTCTCCAGACCTTCAAGGCATATACAATGGCTAATAACTCCAAATCATGCGTCACATAGTTCTCCTCATGCCTTCTCAGTTTCCTTGAGATGTAAGTGATCACTCGACTGTCTTGCATTAAGACTCTTCCTAAGCATTCCTTGGATGCATCAGTGCATACCAAGAAGTCTGCGTCCATTTCAGGGAATTTTAGTATCGGTGTTGTTTTCAACAACTCCTTGAGCCCACGAAATTCCTCCGTGCATTTCTGGGTCCAAAAAAACTTCTTTTTCTTCTTCTGCAATTCCATTATCGGATTTGCTATCTTCGAAAATCCCTCGACGAACTGTCGATAATATCTTGCTAAACCCATGAAGTTATGCACTTTCGGGACATTCGTCAGCGTAGGCCATTCCATAATAGCCTCGACCTTTGTTGGATCCATGATGATACCTTCGACAGAGATGACATGCCCTAAGTAGTGAATCTTCGATTGGTAAAACGAGTATTTAGACAATTTCCCATACAATTTGTTCTCTCATAGACATTGTAGTACCAAGCACAAGTGCTCATCATGCTCCTCCATTGTCTGAGAGTAAATCAAAATAGCATTAATGAATACTTGGATGAACTTGTCCAAGTACTCGTTGAACACCCTATTCATCAAACTCATAAATACCTTTGGGAATTTGTCAATCCAAACGGTATAACCGTAAACTTGTAACGTCCAACCTTGTCTTAAAGGCGGTCTTAGGGACATCATCCTCCTTGATACGTAACTGGTGATACCATGATCTCAAGTTGATCCTTGAAAACATCGTCTCACCCTTCATATGATCAAACAGATCATCAATTCTTGGCAATGGATATTGATTCTTGATCGTTGTCTTGTTCAATTGACGATAGTCAATGCAGAGTCTCCACGACCCATCCTTCCTTTGTATGAAAAAAAAAAAAAATAGGCACATCCCACTGTGACACACTTGGATGTATAAGTCCCAGGTCTAGCAACTCCTTCAGTTGCATTCTCAACTCCTGTAACTTCAGGGTTGACATATGATAAGGGGTTCTCGCTATTGGTTCAGTCCTTGGTTTTAGGTCTATGGTAATTCCAATTCCCTGTCTGGCAAAATCCCAGGTAATTCCTTAGGGAAGATGTCTACAAACTCTCTCACCATAGGAAGGTGTTCTAGACCTTCCCCTACTCCCTTTTCGTTTAAAGAAAGGATCGCATAAATCTTACACCCCTTGCACATGCTCTTCTGTAGTTGCAAGGAAGAGATGAACCTCAAGGAAACTACTTGGTTTTGACGTACAATCACATGTCTCTGTCCCCGTCATCGACCAAGCTCAACCATTTTTTATTATAGTTGAGTATCGCCTCATGTGATTCCAATCAATCCATACCAATCATGACGTCATAATATCATAATATTGTGACGTACAGGTTAGCCTTGGTGATAGACTCTCCCAGGTTAAGGGTACAGTCTGTAACCTTCCCTCCAACCTTCTGTTTGGTTCCCTCAACCATCTCTACAAAGATAAACTCATCATGTTAGACTACCTTAACCTTAATTATTTTTAGCGCCGCACCAAAAATAAAAACCTTCAGTAGCACCAGGATATATCAAAATACTAAGGGTCTGGTCAGTGACAGTATCTGACGTCTCAAGAATAGTCGGCTGGTGCTTTTTCTGACAGTTGCTCACCGCTGCATGAATCTGATGGGCCTTGCCCAAAACTCCCATGACAGTGGGTCTGACTGATCCAGAGCTCCGGTCCTCTCCACTGGGTAGTCATGCTAGTAATGTGGCTCTCCACATTCCAACACATTTTCTTCGATCCAGTAATATTGGTACCCAAAGTAGAAGTGGGATCCTAACACTGAGGCCAACACGAACTTGTTGACCTTAAGTTTCTTGGTAAAAATATGAGGAGCATACTGAAGTAGCTCCAAAAACGGGCCTCATACTCAGGCACCGTATGACCGCCTTATCGCAAGGTGTTGAACTCGTTGAGATGCTCATGAATTCCTCAGAAAGATACCTCTCCTAGAACTATTCCTCGAACAACTCCCATGACACATCTTCGACGGTCACGCTCAAAAATGACAGGAGCGTCTTCCACCATAGAAGAGAGATCCCCTTCAGTTGAATACTTCCATGCGAATATTCGTGTTGGAAGTATATTTGGAAAGAGAAAATAACATCGCCATACTCTCCCCCATGCCTCAACGACTGCGTCATCTGGGGCACCAAAGAACTCGAGAAATTTGACCTTCTCAAGTTCACAGTGAATACTAACAATACTGGTTGGGCGCATTGTGGACCCTCAGGGGTACAGGTGCCCTGGCCTTAACTCAGTACAGATGGTGAATCAAGGCCTTTGACAATCTCTAGAAGGACCTTGTCAGACCATCATCATCCCTTACAATAATCAACTCTAGCCCAAGGACTTCTTCTTCCCCTTGGGGGTTAGACTCTAAAGGTGTGGGCACCTCTAGAGGCATCGCACCTCCTTCCACGACACCATGCCATGAACCTTTGTGGCGTCCTCAAATCGAGATCACCACATGGATAGGTTCATGTTTTAATTAGTGCTAGGTTAAAACTCAAGGGTTTACTGCAATGGAAATCCTGGAAATCCATAGTTGCAAGGTTGAACCTGCTCTGATACCATATGTAATGACCCCGATGTTACGACTACAAGTGGCTCATTGCAAAAGTAAAGTTTTTTTTTTCTTTTTAAAGAAGGAAGGAAACAATGAGATTAGTTAAATAACACAACTCAACGACGAACATGACGCACGCACTTCAGGCCACCGACAATGTCACGACCCAATGGACTAGAACCTCATGTTGCAGGATGTAACACATGAAGATCCAATAAATCCAACCCAATATATTCGACGAATAATGATTAGAAGCCTTATGGAAAGTGATAACAATCACAACATTTCAAAACAAGGTACAAAAATACAATTACAACAACCACTTCACCCTACACGGGAAGCACAAGACCCAACCACGTTTCATATGCGCTTCTCTAACAACGCGCGCATTGATCCCATCCTAAGGATTCATGCCACCATAATGCATCAAGCGCAAGTAACTAAGGTGCAAGCTTAAATGGTCCTAAGCCTTTAAATCAAGACAGAGAAGCCCCACGCCAGAAGTCCAAACTTAACTGCCATACCTAAAACAAATCTATAGATAATAAACCATAATCTATTATGCTATACTACGACGTCGGGTAACCACATTCCATACTTTTAACTGTGCAAGGTCAAATTATAAGAGCAACAATCCAACTCCACATGACATGTGATACTTGAAAAAGGGTGTGCGCAATGTCTAAATTCAATCAAGGTTAGAAGCAATAAATCTAAGTAAGGGAAGTGATCACCTAACATCACACATAAGTGACAAAATGGAATTCTAAGAAAGAAACAATCTCACTTCAATAATTCTAAGTGGCAGAAGGGTTCTAATAAAGCATGACCTCCAAAATATTGAGCGTAAACTAGGGATTTTGACTGGATCTAACAAGGTTGTCAGTAATTTAAAGTTTCAAAAGATACAAGGGATCCTTAGCCACAATGAAGTCAAGATAACCACTACAATACAACCATGTCGACTTCTACCACTCTAAGAACATTTATCCCTTAGAATGCAATCTATATTCTGATATACTTTATGATAATTCCCATTTGATATATAAGGTCTTGTAACATAAATTGTGCCTACCCACAACATATAATGTGGAAAAACGATAACCCTTTAAAATATTCTTGCACATACACGGAACTTGACGTTATGAAACTGTTGTATTTAATAATTAAAGAAATTGTTGTAATATACAAATACGACTACTTTAATAAACATTTAAAGAACTGCTAAAATAAAAATTAACAATTAAAGAACGATTATAAACGATTAAAGAAAATGTTATGATAAACAACTGAAGAACTGCCTTAATAAAATTTAAAGCATTGTTGTACAATAACAAGTCTAAACTATAGAACGTTGCCTGACATGTAAAAAGTACTGTCAGTAATTCAATATAAATAAATGGCTTTCTATATTTGAAAATGCCACCATTGCACAATCAATGCATAGATGATGCATAGTCGAAAGCTCAATAATTAATTCGTTGTCAGCTCTATCAATTGATGGAGCTATAAAATCGTTGCCCACCACAGGTAAGTGTCTAACAATGATCAATATTGGAAATGTTATGTGAAGCTAAGTAAATCATTTTCCATAAAGGAAAATCACGGATTAATTTGAGGTCGCTATTATAGCCATAAAAAAATGTAGACCATCATTTGATCGTTGTCTTTTAATCTCTCACTATATGTGTTGTCTCTTAATGTCTTGCAGTCCTTTAATGTAAGAATGGATCGTTGTCTAATAAGGAAAAGGATACGCTATGTCCAATAAAGCGAAACTAACAATATTGTTAACTGTATATATCGTTGTCTTGCAAAAATGGAATCAAATATGAGATTTTTGAGTTAATATGAAATTCAATAGCTGTCATGCAACAAGGAAATAAATAAGAGATCGTCAAGTTTAATATGTGATTCAATCGTTGTTATGCAACCAGGAAATAAATATGAGATCGCTGAGTTAATTACGATAATTCTATTTAAGG
>JASDQU010379537.1:244-11277 GCA_032191745.1 Picea mariana | reverse complement strand
ACCTCACAACAGTGTTTGTTGAGAAATATCACGTCAATGTATCCTCTATCCATCTTGTCAAATAATTCTTTGTGGTGATAATGTACCTATCCCCTGAGTAGTGTGTTGATGCCTTGATAGGTCAAATAAAGTCCATTTCCCACCATTAGAATGGCTCCTTGACCACGATGGGTTGCAACAACATTTAATCTCATGAAAATAATTGTCCAACACATTATAAGACATCACACTACTCTGTATATTCTATATCATCTAAAGGAAAAGTTGGCCACTATAGCCTTATGCACATTACCTTCCATGCAATAGCCTTCCTGACATAATTC
Organism: Picea mariana; assembly: GCA_032191745.1. NCBI lineage: Eukaryota > Viridiplantae > Streptophyta > Pinopsida > Pinales > Pinaceae > Picea > Picea mariana. The sequence continues at coordinate 10,954 of JASDQU010379537.1, read as the reverse complement.
CCACCATTCTATCCATCATGGGATTCCCACAATAATACCTATTGTTCATTATCCAACACACATCTAAACATAATCTTTTCCATGGATATATTATATAAATGTCCTACAATCAACTAATACTTTGTTATGCATACCACTAAATCCCTTTACTTCCATTGGTCATCATATTCTAGGACTTATATGGAACTAAGTAATTCGATGACCTCTACAAAGAATTCATGCACCACTTCTATGCCAAATATATCATCGTTGGGTAGTTCATTAACTATATTAGTGGATTCCCCATTCTAAATCTAGGAGAGATGACATAGATCCACATTTTTCTTGCCCGACTTAACCATGACCTGGAGCTCAAACTCCTTGAACAATAGTAACCAATGGCATATCTAACCTTCCAATGCTGACTTGTTCACCAAATATTTTAGTGAAAAGTGATATGTAAGGTAACTTAGGAGATAATATATAAAATTATAGAGGATATACATCAGGGTCAAGCCTTATGATTCCATCACAGTGTAATTACGATCAAATAATGACACTTTTCTATTGGATAAAAAAATTTGGTAATATAGAGTGCCTTTTGGTGCAGCCATCCTCTCGCTCCGCGGAGAACGATCGCTATCACCAGGACCTTCTTCGACTCGGCCCCGAAGAGCTAAAATGCCCCTCAGATCCTGTATCGGGACCTTTAGTCACCCACAGGTTACTCTGCGCTGACCTCCCTTCACAATCGAGAGATCGGACTTCGTGAATTCACAAGTCTTATGGTCGTGGGATTCTTGTCTCTCAATTCCACGAGACCCGATGTGTTGATTCTCCGATACGACGCCACCTGTCAAATACCCCCACTATCACCGTGTGACCCTTCACAATTCAGGGTTTCACGAATCTGCTACGATCCCTTCGACACCAAAATTCCCGAAGTGTCGAATCCCGACTCTCCGGGATCTCACGCCACGTGTCCACGCTAATATCAATGGCTCCTACGACTTCGAGAAATCACGATTCACAAATTCGACAAGTATGAAACTCTCACCTTCCCAAAATCCGAATGCCAAATCCGATGGGCTTTGGTCCTCCCTCCTGCGCCTAAGGACTAAACCTCGCGCAACTTCTCCTAGATCTGATGGTCGGCGGGATTTTGCGATTCTCCTCTGCGAATCTTGGCCTTCGATCCTCCTCCTTGGGGATTTCCTCTACTCCAACGCTCCGTTCTGTTCAAACTTTTTTTCTGGGTCTGTTCCCATGGCCTTGCGACGGAACTATCCCTCCTGATCTTGTCGACTTTGGCTCCTTCAGAGACTTTATACACACTTTTGCGTGCTCGACCTTCAACAGCTCTTGAAGCGTTGAACTCTTCCAGACTCTGTGCACTCCCTGCAACAACAGGCCTTAGCTTCCTACTCAGGTTCACAACTGAGACTTCCATTTCTGCCTGCACTTTCCCTGCACGGCTCTACCAACCCAAATCAACTTCTAGGCGAATGAAGATAAGAGTTTAACTGCCTGGCCTCATCAATGCACTCTATGCGGATGAATTCCACTACACCCTATGCAGGAATCTCTCGGCTCAGACAGAGAAATAATCGAAACTTATCCTCTTCTCTCTCTCAGACTTTAGTTAAACCTCTGAAATCACATGCACAACATATTCAAACAAAATTTCATACAAGGAAAACAAGCATTCATGAGCACAATATCAACACAGAGAGACAAAACAAACCATGAAGTTGAATCAAAGACTCTCTTATATTAATTCAATCTGTACATGGGTGTTATTCACAAGTTCTCTGCTTGCTCTTCTCTTATTTCTCCTGTATGAATGATAATGCTCGATGATAATACAATGATACAAAGGAGGGTGTCTATATCCATTTTCCCTCTCGAATTCTTAAGCTATCAAATCTACAATTAAGGTCCTATCTAACATCATTAAATCTATTAAATGCCTTCCTATCTATTTCAGACGAGAGCGTAAGGCTTGAGGTCTGATATAATACAACAGGATCTCCTTCATAAATGTTTCATCAAAGGATATGGTGCTTCATATTTAATGCAAATTCAAAAAGTTATCAAAAGTTATCAAGCTGATATGTCATGTGTTTAGAAACACATGTGCTGGCTCCTTGCTGGATTTGGAAGTCACGATGCTCCTGCATCATACTCCTCGGCTTGAAAACTTTCATGGGCTCCTATCCATGAGCTCCTGCATGGTGTGCCCATGCTTTTGTATCACTACTTCTATCTCCCAGCTGGCATCCTCCACTGGGTGATTCTTCCATTTTACCCGGTACTCAAAATACTGCTTCCGCCTGGTCTTCTTTCCTACCCACTTGTCCAGTATATACTCCATCTGCGGCTTCTCTACAACTGGCAACTGCTTCTGCCACTGGATCATTAGTTCCTCAGTTCCAGTCTCTACTTCTCCATCCCTGTATGGGTATAAATCTGAAACATTGAATATCGGAGATATCCCAATGCCATCCGACAACTCAAGCTCGTATGTGTTCTCCTCGAATTTCTTTAGGACTTTGCATGGCCCAATATTTTTCATTTTGAGCTTGTTGTATGTTCCCCTTGGGAACCTTTCTTTCCTCAAGTGTGCCAGAACCAAATCACCAACTTCGAACTGAAGTTGTCTCTTCCGCTGATCGGCTCTATGCTTGTACTCCTGATTTGAATCCATCAGTCATTGCTTAACTTGACTATGAAGTTCCCTCATCGCTTCAGCGAACTCTTCAACGCTCGTGCTGCTAGTCATGGCCTGTCCTGACTCCCTGAGTTCAGAAACTCCTCTTGGTTGTGTCCCATACAAAATCTGGAATGGGATTTTCCCGGTACTCCGATTCACCGAATCGTTGTATGTGAACTCTGCCTGTGGAAATATCTGGTCCCAACTGCTATGGTGTTCTGTCACCAAGCTCCTTAACAAGTCTCCAAGACTTCTGTTGACCACCTCTGTTTGTCCATCTGTCTATGGATGGTAAGCCGAACTAAAAGCCAAATTAGTTCCCAGCTTTTTCCATAGCATCCTCCAAAAATGACCTATGAATTTAGTATCCCGATCCAAGACTATACTTCTCGTCAATCCATGTAGTCGCACAATTTCTCTGAAAAATAAGTTTGCGATGTGGGTCGCATCGCTGGTCTTATGACACAGAATAAAATGTGCCATCTTTGAAAACCTGTCCACCACCACAAAGATGGAATCAACTCCTCTCTGCGTCCTCGGCAATCCCAGAACAAAATCCATGTTGATCACCTACCATGGCCTCTCGGGTATGGGCAACGTCTGATAAAACCCTGCATTTTGCTTTCTCCCTTTTGAATGTTGACAAATCCTGCATCTGTTAACAAATATTCTGACATTGGTTCGCATGCCCGGCCAAAAGTACGATTCGATCAGTTTTGCGAATGTTTTGTCATGTCCAAAATGACCTGCTAATCCTCCACTGTGCTTTTCCTACACCAAATTCTCCCTCATGGAGCAATTCGGAATGAACAGTTGATTTCTTTTGAACAACAATCCATCCTGGATCATGAAATCTATCCATGGACTCCGATCCCTGAGAACTGGATTCTCAGCTGCTTCGTACGCTTCTCCAAAGTCTACATCACCTGCATACATGTCCTTCAGATTCTCAAAACCCAATGTCTTGACTTTGAACTCCTGCAGCAATAAACATGTCCTGCTCAAAGCATCAACCACTTTGTTAGAAGTTCCTGAAATGTGTTTGATTACAAATGTAAAATTTTGCATGTACTCTACCCATTTCACATGCTTTTGGTTCAACTTCTCCTGTTGACTTACAAACTGCAATGCATGATTATCGTTGTACAATACAAATTCTTTGGGTATCAAGTAATGCCTCCACTTCTTTAATGCTTGTATGATGGCATAAAAATCTTTATCATACGTGGAGTATTTCATCTTTGCTTCATCCAGCTTCTCACTGAAATATGCAACTGGTCTGTCATCCTGACTCAAGACCCCTCCAACAACATACCCACTGGCATCACATTTCACCTAAAATGTCTTCTGAAAGTCAGGCAACAACAGAATTGGTTGCTCTGTGATCTTTCGCTTCAACAGATTGAAGCTCCTCTCAGCCTCTGTTGTCCAATGAAAAACTTTATGTCATTTTTTCACGGTGTCCATCATTGTTGCGCTAATTCCACTGAAATTCCTAATGAATTTTCTGTAGAAACTAACCATTCCATGGAAACTCCTCACCTCGAAAACATTTATCGGTGATGGCGAATTCCTGATTACTTCCACCTTCTCAGGATCCATCTTCAACTCATTCATTGATATAACAAAACCCAAATAAATGAGCTCTGTCTGCAAAAACAAGCATTTCTTCAAATTGACTAACAGCTTCTCTTGCTGCAGCCTTCTCATTACAATGGCCAAATGCCTCAAATGTTCAGCCTTGGTCTTACTGAAAACCAGTATATCATCCAGATACACGACCACAAATTTTCCAATGAATTCTCTCAGGACTTCATTCATCAGCCTCATGAATGTGCTCGGCGCGTTCGTCAACCCAAATGGAATGACCAGCCATTTGTACAAACCTTCATTTTTCTTGAATGTTGTCTTCCATTCATCTCCCCCTCTCATGCGAATCTGATGATATCCGCTCTTGAGATCAATCTTCAAAAAATAATTTGCCCCACTTAGGCAATCCATCAGATCATCCATTCTCGTCAGTGGAAATCTATACCTAATGGTGATTTTGTTTATCTCTCTGGAGTCTGTACACATTCTCCAGCCTCCATCCTTCTTTGGACTCAGTACTGTCAGAACAACACATGGACTAAGACTTTCCCTCACCAGTCCTTTATCCAGCAAATCCTGCACTTGCCTTTTGACCTCCTCATTCTCCTGAGGTGTCAATCTGTACGCAGCTTTATTCAGCAAGCTTGCTTCAGGTATGACGTCTATGTGGTGACTCACACTCCTCATCGGTGGCAACGAACGAGGTAGTTCGTCCACGATGATATCAACGAACTATCCCAGCAGTTCCTGAATCTCGTCTGGTAAGTCATCCACTCTTGTTCTAGTCAGGACAATTCTCGTCTTCCTGACAACAAAGAATTGTGGATCTTTGTTCTTCTCCATCTCTGTGAGAATTTCCTTCCCACTCATGAGAAGTATTGTGTTACTTACTTCCGACTTTACCTCCTTATCCTTTATCGGAAGCAATTTATGGGTCATCCCATCCTTCTCTAAGGTGTATGTGTTCATCCTTCCATCATGAACAACCTTTCGGTCATACTGCCATGGTCTACCCAATAATACATGACAAACATCCATGGGAATGACATCACACAGAATTTTATCTCTATATTCACCCATTTTAAATTCAACCAAGCATTGTTTGGTAACACTTACTTGGTGTCCTTTCTACAGCCATGATACCTTGTATGGACTCGTGTGATTTGTCGTCTCCAGCTCCATATTTTCCACCATCTCGGTCGAAATGAGTATGTCGGTGCTTCCACTATCCATAATGACCTTGCATTTCCATCCCTTGGTCTTGCATGTGGTCCTGAACAGTCTGCATCTTTGAGCTGTGCCCTCCACCTCTTTCTCGGGTGTCAAAAGAACTTTGTGCACCGTCAGCGACCTCCCTGCTTCGGTGTCTTTGTCCTCAACATCACGCCTCTAAGCCTCAGTGATGTGAGCTTCTCCTCTGTCCATTTTCCTGTCTGGACAATCAATAGCTTTCTGTCCATCCTTCCCACATGTAAAACATGTGATGATTCCTCCTCTACCTTTTCCTCTTCCTCTGGTGCGAGGAAAAGCGTTTGCATCAGCATATCCGCCACCCTGCTCTGTATGCTGCCTCTGTGAGGTTCCACCTCTTTCAGCTTTATCCTGAGGTTTCTTCCACTCCTCCTTGGGCTTCTGGAATTTTTCCTGGGCAACTGCCTTGCCTCTGGGCTGACTCCTGCCTCACCCTCCCTGTCCTTGCTTGTGGCTCAGCTTCTCTTCAGCTTTTAGAGCCATCTGGTACGCATCCTCAACTATTCGGATGGTAACCATGCTTAATTCATCCTAAATGTCATACCTCAGACCATTCAAATATCTCGCCACCTTCTCATCATCGCTCTCTCAATGACCTGCTCTGATGTTGAGTCTGTAAAATTCTTCGGTGTACTCCTTCACCGTCATCAGTTTCTGTCTCAAGTTCTGCATCCACCTGAACAGAGTGATCTGATAATCTTTGGGGATGAATTTCGATTTCATCTTCGTGATCATCCTGTCCCAGCTTTTGATCTTTTGTTTCCCTTTGCAACGTCTGTCCACTTGTAGCTCATCCCACCATAAGGCTGTATGTCCTTTCAATTTGGTAACAGCATGCCTTAACTTTTTTTCCTCTTCGATATCCTCGTAATCGAAGTAGGTGTCAAGAGCTCGGATCCAATCCAACAACTCTTCTCCATCCAGACTCCCTTCATAGACTAGAATATCCATTTTGGTCTTGGAACTCATCCCGGAAATGGCTTTAATCAACCGTTCTATTGATGTGTCCTCTGCTGTGACCTATTCTTCGTGTCCAGCTTCCTCTTCCATCTCCGAATCACTAAAATCTCCATCACTAGATCCCTTTCTTTGCGTTGTCTCCATCTCCTCAAGCCTTTCTTGGAGATCTCTCATCTGGTGCTCTATTTCTGGAGTTCCTGCTGGTCTACCCCTTCTTCGGGCATCCCTGTCTTCTTGATCAAGCGATTGTCTCTCCCTTATGGGTGGCATGATGTCTTCTGTCTCTGCTACAGGAAGCAAAGATATTCCTACTCTGATACCACTTGGTGCATCCGTCCTCCCGCTCCGCGGAGAACGATCGCTATCACCAGGACCTTCTTCAACTCGGCCCCGAAGAGCTACAATGCCCCTCAGATCCCGTATTGGGACCTTTAGTCACCCACAGGTTACTCTGCGCTGACCTCCCTTCACAAACGAGAGATTGGACTTCGCGAATTCATGGGTCTTATGGTCGCAGGTTTCTTGTCTCTCAATTCCCCAAGACCTGATGTGTCGATTCTCCAATACGACGCCACCTGTCAAATACCCCCACTATCACCGTGGGACCCTTCGCAATTCGGGGTTTCGCGAATCTGCTACGATCCCTTTGACACCAAAATTCCCGAAGTGCCGAATCCCAACTCTCTGGGATCTCACGCCACATGTCCATGCTGAGATCAACGGCTCCAACGACTTCAGGAAATCGCAATTCACGATTTTGATGAGTATGAAACTCTCACCTTCCCAAACTCCGAATGTTGAATCCCGATGGGCTTTGGTCCTCCCTCTTGCGCCTAAGGACTAAACCTCGCGCAACTTCTCCTAGATCCGATGGTTGGCGGGATTTCGTGATTCTCCTCTGTGAATCCTGGCCGCCAATCCTCCTCCTTGGGGATTTCCTCTACTCCAACACTCCGTTCTGTTCGAACTTTTTTTCCAAATTGGAGTAATATTTTTTTATATATGTTGGAGAAAAAAATATTACTCCAATTTGGAAAAACTAAAATTGAAGTGGTTAGCATCCTCTATTTCAATTCCGCGAACCCTACCTATGTTCAAAGAATGAATAAACCACGTCATCTCTATCCATCGCACCCAAAAAACTACTCGCGCCCAAAAAACTACTTGCGCCCTTTCAAGGAGACTCACGCCCTTTCAAGGAGACTCGTGCCCAAGGAGATAACTTGCAGAGGGAATAGGGAGAGAGTTCACTAGCTGCAATTTCAACCCGACCATTGATTCATGCATAGTTTCTAAATGGTAATTTTGTACTCGTATCTTGTTCAACCCGACCACTTAATCCAGAGGGTTGGCTAGAGCTTGGGTGTCGACATTCATCTATTTAATGTAGTCTCATAGCTCTTCTATGGGTTTCTCTCATTTCTACATGATTCCCATCCACTACAACATTGTAGTGTATATGGTGAGACTCTCCTTCATGGCTTTCCACAACTACTCCTTAATACTTTGGCCTTCATAAAGAAGAGGAACCACCATATACATCAATCCCCATAATTGTTGATTCTCTTGGTTCTTTTCAGTCTCCAAGTTTTCCTGTAATAATGTTGTTTTCTAGTGCAATTGTCTCCACAAAGAACAAACCACATCTATTGCCTCAGTAGGCCACCTATTTCCATTCTAGTCAGAGGTTCTCCAATTAAAATGAAACCAACTCTAATTCCTGTTCCAAATTCTACCTCACTTGTACGTAGAGATCTGTGTCAATGGTCATCTCAGTTTAGTTCTAAAGGCATTGATTAACATGTTATAACTCTTCATAGCCTTGCTTGAAGTGTACAATGCATTGTGTAGCTTCCTCAAGAGTGAGCTTGGCCATCCACAACAAATCAAGAGTTGACTAGTTTTGAACATTGATATTTGGGTTGAATTACTACAATGTGGTACTTGTGGTGGGAACCCAGTGATATATAACCCAATCACTATCAAATTATGAAATCAGGCTTGCATGTTTGTCTCAAAGTTGGGGATGGCCTATGATCTTATTAAAATCTATCAAATTCTCTCATGTGTGGGAGTGATTGAGTATGGGGTGATGTCAACCTACTCTTGAAAAACCCATAGCATGGCCTTACAAGACTTGGAGTTTTGGGCCAATTGCTTGATCATCACAAGGGTACTGATCCTTTTCAACCTTTTCTATGTAGAGAGAAAATCCCTTCCATTATCTAAGGATTCCTTTGCTAAATATACCATTATTGTGTCCTCCTCTACCTAATCCCCCTCGAAAAATAAGTCATCAAAATTTTGGGAACGATGGGTAGGGTTTTTTCCATCACCAAAACACTCTTAATCCCCACTCACTACACTCTGACCCACCTCTCCTGGTTGTTGCATGTGTTGTGTCTCCCCTCAATTTTGATTGAGCTATTTCAATTTCTTAGAGGATGAACTTGGTGAGGGGAGAGTGCAAAACTGTAGCACAAAAGACTCACAACTTGGTAGCAATCATTGACTTAGATAGAATGGAGGGGGGGAATTCACTAAGGGGTTGAATAGTATGAGGCTTCTTCTATGGGTTGTTCCCCTACAAATATTTATTCATAGAACCCAAACATTGATTGAGATCATGGTTGAAGAAGGTGGCATCATGTGAGATATTGCTAATGAGTATTAATGAGAGAGAACCTTGGGATTCATCCTATTATCTGCAGTATCAATAGAAGAACTTTTACCTACAATATTATTATTGAAGCCAAATCTAGACTCCACTTCTTAACCTTCTCCTTATGAACTATATGTAATGAACTAGTGTTACACCTTGATTGACTAACTGTTTTTGTCATTAATGGTTTTATAGGACGTACAAGCAAATAGGTATTTTTCATATCTATCTTCATTGAGTGAGGGAAGTTCAGGTAGAATAGAGGAAAATGAGACATCTAGTACGTCTAATAGGCGGAGATCAACTAGAGGTGACAAGATCAGAAGAAAATTCCATAAACGCATGGATTTTTTTCTTGTGAAAGGGGGATCATGTTTGTATGATCATGAGAGCATAGACGACATTGAGGTGCCCTTGAGGTACAAACATATAGTGAAACAATGGGTACCCAAGGATCATCCTAAAATAAACACTGATTTTTGTGTAAACGAAAGGATATACCAGATTGCTCCATCGTCATTACATGGTTTGGGGCTATTTTCTATGGATGGAATAAATGTTCGTTACGACGGATTAACTGAATTGATGGAGTATGTTGGACCCTGTTATATCTACAAATATTGGATACGAATAGTCCAATATACAAAAAGTATGCGAAGAAATGGCTTGGCTGCAAATTATATACAGCTAAAAAACAATGATCAAAATAAAGGAGAAACTATCTACATTGATGGAAGGCCAAAAGCAACGGGGAATATTGCAGGGTTTATAAACAGTACACAACCCGCGACCACAAATAAGCGACCCAATTGCGTATTTGAGGGGCGTGAAGGAAACCGTGTATTCGTATGTGCAATAAAATCAATAGCTACAGGGGAAGAGATATTGATTGATTACAATTTGAATCGAATAGATAAAGATGTTGTTATTATGGGGGTGGTACGTATACTAATTTACCCAACCTGTAAGCAATGACTCATATTTTATGATTTTCATTATGTTCTATTTTTGTTATCAACATTTTAATTTCTCATAAATTTGAATTTATTTCTCATGATATTGATCACGGTTCTAATTTTACTGTAATGTGGCAGGATGATCGTGGTAAATCAATAGAGGCCTCATAACAAGTAAATGAACAACAATTTTTGAATTTCATTTAATGTGCATTTCATTTCTGTGGAAATCAATTATTTTATTTGTTTACATAACTGAATTATCATTTATTTTTTTGAATATGTAGTCAGGGAGACATGATGTTGATGATGATTCGCTTGCCGAAAGGGATTTGTATGAATCCCCCAACCCAATGATTTTAATGAGGAAAATGATCAATAAAGGAAACAAGGAACTGGCTCACTTGTTAAATCTTATAGATCAAACTCCTAACATCGAACAAAGGATCAATGAAGTTATGACCAGGCTTAAGAAATATAAGGTAATAACCATAATTTCAAGTTGTTTTATTTTTATGTGATAAGATCAATTATGAAAGCTTGATTTAAAACTTTTACATTATCTAAACGAAAAAATTATTTCTTTCTTATATAGAAAT
>JASDQU010379534.1:1179-11245 GCA_032191745.1 Picea mariana | reverse complement strand
TATTTTCTGTTCAGAAATTTATTTTTTGTTAAGTTTTTAGATGCTGAAACACCGCTGTAGCTTATGCTGAAACACCGCTGTAGCTTATGCTGAAACACCGCTATAGTATATGCTGAAACACAGTGCTGAGTATATGCTGAAACACCAGGCTGTAGCATATGCTGATGCTGAAACACCGCTGTGAGCAGATGCTGAAACACCAGGCTATAGCATATGCTGATGATGAAACACCGCTGTGAGCAGATGCTGAAACACGGCTGTACAAATGCTGAAACAGTGTTAAAACTGAGTTTTGGCATTTAAATTTGGTAGAAAATTCAGTGAGACTGAAACTGGGTTGGGATTTTGAAAAATTAACAGGATCAACTATATTTTCATGGTAAAGATGGAAACATGGATCTACTTCTCATAGCAAAAACGAGGTTGAATATATTGTGGCTAGTGATACCAGCAAGGAAGAAATATGGCTCGGAAAGTTAATTTTTGGGATATTCGATGACATGATAGAGACTACAATTATACACTATGATAATCAAAGTTGTATGAAGATTACATAAAATCCAATATTTCACGATAGGTCAAAGCATATTGACATGAGATATCATTATATCAAAGACATGGTCCAAAGAAATATAGTCAAGCTACAATACATAGGAACAAATGAGCAGGTAGCAGATATTCTAACCAAGCCATTTCCATTGAAAGAATTTGTGCACTTGAGAGGCAATATTGGAGTTGCAGAGAATGCCTCCTTGGTTGAGAGGGAGTGTTAAAATTAGCAACATTAGGAGACATTATTTAATAAGAGGCCTTAAGTGGCCACCCTGAAGCTAGCCAAGGAAATTTGGAGAATCAACCAACCTTGTGATTCATGACAAGATTCAAGGTGAATGTACAAACCTTGTGAGCCAATACAATAGTCAGGATGAAGGAGATGTTGTAAGAAACCTTGTGAGCCTAGTACAAGAATCAAGGTGAATGTACAAACCTTGTGAGCCTAGTGCAAGAGTCAAGGTAGAGTTTGGCAAGAGTCAGGACAAACGTACAAGTCCTGTAATCTAGATTGATATGTGGGATGACTTCATGGTCTTTGTTGTGAACTTCTAGGAGATGGCCACTCTTAGTCTCACTTTACCATATGACCAAGTAGGAGAGTCAAATGACTACATGGTATTAAATATCTTTACTTTATTGATGTAATGATGCAATTATGAGAAGGTGAGGACCATGTAGATTGAGAGAAGGACAAGATGTGTGTGCTAATGTTGTAATTAGTCCAAGAGACTAAGGCTAAAATGTTAACGGAGAATTAAAAGGCTAAAATCCTACGTTGTAATGTTGTGTTATTAAAAAGTGTCATTAAGAAAAGGGAGGGTGAATTTTATGCCCAGCCATAACAGCTTAAAGTGATGACCCCTTGGGGTTTCTAGAAGCCCAACTATATCAATTGAAAGGACAAGGCTTGGCTTCTAGAATTTCGACTTAACCTAAGAAGATAATATTCTTCTAGAAGTTGGACTTAACCCAACTTGAAATCAAATCTGGATGTTTCTAGAAGGCTGAGATAAACCATAAAAGGAAAAGAGACAATCATTAGCTACACATAGTTCATACACAATTCAAATCTGAAACATCATACAAGATCATATCTACAACATAAATTTTAGATCCACAACATACAAGATCAGATCTACAACATACAAGATACGATCTACAACATACAGTTCAGATCCACAATATACAAGAGCAGATCTACAACATACAAGATCCGATCTGCAGTATACAAGATCGGATCTACAATATTCAAGTTCATATCTATTGTATTCAAGTTCAGATCTTCATTATTCAAGTTTATATCTACAGTATTCTCCAGATCTGCAAGCAACACAAGTGTAAAAGTCTCTATCTGTCCTCTCTCTTTGATATTTGTATTTTAACACCCTATTTAAGGTTTGTACCTACAAGCTCATTAATCAATAAGAGGAAAGATATTTACTTGGGTTTTATCCCTTATTGGGTTTACCCAAGGTAAATCTCTATGTCCTATTGTGATCTTGTTTATTATGCTTCTCTTGTCTATTTAGTTCTTCAGTATATTGTGGTTTAAATATTTAATGTGTTGAAAAATAAGTTAAAGGTCTCTTCTATATGAATCAAGCTTAAAATTTAACAATGTGTGTTCAAAAGAACAATCCATCTAGTGCAATGAAAGGAAGTCTTTTTGAAGAGCTCAAGAAAACTCACTAAAGGGGATAAGAAGGGCTTGAAACCCTACAATACAAGTTGATCCAAAAACTCTATTTTTGCAACCCTTAGGGAAAATGTGATTAGTCAGTAGTCTCATAGGTCAACTGAATAACCCATAAAATTATGTCACTAAGAAATCCTTCAGATCAAATATGAGAAGTGGCCCCTCTAGAGGCTCTAAATAAGAAATTTTGAATTATTTATTCTGCAATGATAATGCTACTATCAAAATCCTTAGAAAAAAACTTGAAAAAACATAAGAAAACCACATAATACCAACATTGTTCCAAAAAGATACTAGTGAATTGTGGCAGAAACAAGGAGAAAGATAGGGTGCAATTCCTTAGAAGAAGATTGATTTTCAAAAGGAAACCCTCAAATTATTTGTAAGAACCAATAAACAACAAAAAGAGGAGGGTTATGGTGGTCAAGAGGGTAAAAAACCTTAAAAATTGTAGTATTTGGCTAATAAAAGGAGAAACAAGGAGGAATTTTTCATAAAAAGGGAACAAACTACAAAATATCCCCTTAAATCTACTAAAAATACCAAAAACTATGAAAGAAGGAGGGTGTTGGTGAAGGAGAGGGTAAAAATCCCTAGAAATATGTTGTTGTTTGAAAAAGAGAATTGAAAAACCCTAATTTCAAGCTTGAAATAGCACTAAATTAGAATTGGATAGAGAAAGAAGAGTCCACACTGGTTTTGATACCATGTTGGGATGATAAAGAAATCATGGATCTATAGTGAACACTTTAGTAAACCCTAATCCATCATAAACATTGAACATAAACATCACATAAAGAGAAGTGAACATATGAACAAGAGAATAAGAGATATAGTACCCTTAGACAAAATAATCTATCACTATTGAATCCACGATGATGCCACAAAAGACCCATATGGTATGTATTTATACACAAATAATGAGGTGGGGCATCTTTCTCCATTAGGGGGTTTGGGGCCCACATAAGGCCTAGGTTGATCTTAGCCACCCAAAATAATATAAAATAATGTTGACTAGATCGGCTATTCAACCATAACCTAGTAATGAAACAATGAGGGTTTTTAGCCATGATGCCAAGTAACTACAAGTGAAAATTACCATCATTTCAACAAGCACTCCCATGAGATTCTCAATTTGAATTGGTAGGTTATTCTCACCTTCTTCGAGGAAAATATATTTAAATAAATTATCCTCGTTATGTGACATTTGAAGCCACATTCGTTCAATTATCTCACCACTTTCATCTATTTGAATCCAAATGGAGGTTGATCTCGTTTCTATGTGCAAACTATGTTGGATGACTTCATTTACTCAAGCTTTTCCTTCTAGACTCTGACAACCTTCTTAATATCAAGCTTGACTTGTTGACCTCCATTTATTCTACATTATTTGATAATTGTAGATCTTCCAAGCTAGCCTCTACACTATTCAAAATTTCTTCAATTTCAAGAACCATCATTAGTGCTTCCACTTCCACATCTTGTCGATTCTGCAAACTAAATTTAGATAGGATTATCAACTCATCAAACTAATATTCCAATTTTTTATATCCTTAGGTACATGTTGACATGAGCAAATGACCCTTGTCAACTTCATACACTACTACAATACATGGCTATAAGATTGTCTCCCAATGCATTTTTTTGAGAAAACAAATTCAAGTTTGGATGATGCTAAAGGTGGCACCATTATTTGCACAAACTCCATATCATATTTTTTGACATGCAGTCTACAAGACAACATCTTAGAAATGAAGAAAATGACATAGAAAGTTTTCCTATGTCACACATTATTGCAAAAAAACACTTAGAAAGTCATTTTGTGTCAAGTTTACATCATAAGTATGTACATTGCATTGTATTGCATCAACATGGGTGTCAATATTTTATATGGAGAACAATTATTGCATCATATATGTGTTATGATAGCAACGAAATATGGAACTTTTTGTCATTTTGCACTTTATAATCGTCATTTTACATTGTTATTGCATCATGTAATCATCATGTATGTGTCATTATTATTTATTTGTGTGTCATATTGACGTCATGTCAAGTCACTCATGCATCTCATTCACACCATATCTCCATCATTATTATCCTTTCTGCATCATATTAACATCTTTTTAGCATCGTCGTAGATTGTTTCATGTCAAGTTAACATCAAAATTGTGTCATTTTAACATCTACTTGTGGTGTAATTACTATTGATGATTTGATTTTTTTATTCATTTAATTATTATTGATTATTTAATTAATCATCATTGTTAATTTAATTATTATATGCTACAATATTTAAATATTATGTAGAAAAATATAATATTTAAATGTTAATGTGATTGTTGATTAGTATAAGTTTATTTTATCGCATAATAATCATGAGAGAAAATATTCAATTAATTTCATACCACGTAAGGAAAAAAAAACCATGTATCCATAAATGCAATTATAAAATTTTACCACACTTACATTCAATTGATTTTAGGCCATGGAAGCAAAATATCATGTGTATATAAATGCAATGATAAAATTTTAAATTAATTTGTAAAATAACTATGTAAATGGTTTTGCGTATAACCAAGTGGTACACTGTCGCCCCAAGGAAATGTCAACTTTGTATACAACATAGCATGAAAAAATATCTACATATGCAAAGAAATGAAATGAATCTAACAACAAAATTTTATTGAAATTCTTGTAAATAAGTGGTATACTATCACCCCAAAGGAATGTCAACTTTGTATACAACATAGGATGAAAACATTTCTATGCATATAAGGAAATGAAATGAATTTGACATCAAAAGTTGATTGAATGAAGTTTATTGCATTATTGTCAATGTACTCCTCATCTTTTAAACCCTCCTCATCCTCACTATGTACAAACATAATAAAAGAACATGAGTTCAATAAAAGAAAAAATTACTAAGTGTTAAAGATGTAATAAAAACATAAAAGTTAAAAAGTTTCATATACCCTTTGATTTCTTTGAATCGCTTTTGTCATCATCGGTGATATTTGTTCATTTTCATCTCTATGCCCTATGTTTAAACATTAATTTGCATGTCATAAAATGAATAAGTATCATGAAAATGTATTATATCGGATTCAATTACACTCTAAATTTCACTGAAAAATGTAGGATAAATCTTACCATGGATAACAAGC
The DNA here is from genome assembly GCA_032191745.1 of Picea mariana. Taxonomy (NCBI): domain Eukaryota; kingdom Viridiplantae; phylum Streptophyta; class Pinopsida; order Pinales; family Pinaceae; genus Picea; species Picea mariana. The sequence goes on along the minus strand of JASDQU010379534.1, from coordinate 5,827 downwards.
TCAAATCTACTACATTTAAGACTCGGTCAAAGACTTTATTTTTTATTTTACTCTTTAACGATGCTCCAATTTTTTATCAATTTTTTCTGCAACATAAAACATAAAATAGTAAGTAACGGTTAGAATTATAAATTCATCTCTTCATAAAATAAACACATATTTTTCAATATTATATAACAACCATAAAGTATCCAATTAAAACTCACTTTGGGATTTTCTCAACTGACATCATTGATCACTATATCTTCACTTTTTCTTGTATGACCTTCCTCGTCTCTTTCCCCACCTCTAGTTTCATTGTCTAATAGTCCCTCTACACTAGAAACCATATAATTTGTAAATATATTACAACAATACATTATTAATGCAAATACATAAGATCCATGAAATTAAAAATATGCATAATTTGACATGAATATTGAAAATACACATGCATAACATCAATGTATGAAAATATGTTTTATTCAATGAAAGGTAACAAAAGTCACCAAATTCAACCAAACTCAACTAGAGTCAACATACTTTGGTGTAAATATTTGAGTTAATGTGATCACATCCTCCAATCTGATAGTAACATTTTTTATGGTTTTGGTAACATGTCTTGTCTATCCACTCCTACCTATGGTTTTTACTCCCATTAGTTATTAAACACTTATTATAGTGGCATATCCCTATGTGCAAGTTCATTCCACATTAATAAATATTGCAAGAAAATATTAACCCAAGTGAGCTACTATATGGTTATGCTTATCCAAGCTAACTACGATTGAATTATTGTGCCTATGATGGAGTTCATTGAGATGACTATAATGGATTCAATTTTGACCATTAATCTATGAAATTGTTGTTATAAATAATATGTGTGCTCATTTAACCATAGACAATATAGCAATATTTCCACCCAACCATAAGCCGAATCCACCCCCGAGTACCTTAACCATGATAGAGAATTATTTCAGAAGAAAACCCTAGGCCTAATAGCCAATCAAGGTAGCGTATCACTCTCTAGAGTTTGCATACCAATCAGAAATTCCAAACCATAACCAAGAGAGATTCCAAGACTGGCACCGAAAATAGAAGTTGCAGTAATTGCAGCTACAACTACTCTTCAAACTTGCGCACAAATAAATTTTTGTAGTTGTGAGTTATGTGTGTGCAAATGAGCTCTGACATCCTGTATTTATATTGTTCTTCCTTATCTTTCTGGGCCGACTTCTCATTCTGGAGGCTAAAAACTCAATATTAAATATTTCCTTTATATGACTTGTCTTCTAGGGTTATGTCCAATACTTTAGGGTTTCTTCTTGCTTCCCCGAATATTCTATTCTTGTCATGGTTACATGTGGATGTTAATACCTCCTACAAATACCATAATATCAACACTCCCTCCTAGCTAGGGAGGTATTGAAGGAAATGGTCTTGAGCACAAACATACCATTCAACTAGTAGCATCAGCATAGTCATACAGGCTATCTCATGATTAGATCACGAGCACCATCATCACTATCAATATCATCTCATAGCATCAACTGCATCAAATCTTGAAGCCATACTCTATTTGAGTAATAAGGAATGATGTTGAATAAGTCATTCACTCCATAGAGTGATACAAGAACCATTCTTCTAATCTGGACATATGTCCTAGAATAATAACTATTCCAACATATGTTGGAAGCCACGCCATGGGCTACAAGGACTATTCTTCTAATCCAAACATACATCCAAGAAGAATAAATGTCCTAGACCATTTTTCATCTGGAGAATGTTTTTCCATCAGCACATTGTCTATCCATCTAGCTGATAATAATTTTTAACACTACTGATAGTCTACATGGAAATCAAAACAATATCATTCCATAGAACACAATTGTGTCTATCCATAGTAGTACACAACTACTATCCAGTGGTACACAACCACACCAAGTAGCACATGGATACTTAATCATCAACACATAGTCACCATCAATGGAGCACATCCACCATAGTAGCATACATCTACTATCCAGAGACATATAGTCTCCATAGCAATCATTTCATCTGATATCAACCTGCATAAAAAAATATCATGACATAAACTTATTCATCTGGGTCATTCTTCCACTCACATCTATGAGATATGGAAGAGCATCTTCCCTCATAATGTAAAACATAAACCATGGGATATCTGGACTATTCTTCTCAAGCATAGAAGAATAATTGTCCCTGATTTCTGAGCCTGTACCATTCACCTAACTGGGTCATTCCTCCAACACTAGTCATAGTGCAACCTGGAGAGAATGAGTCTGCCCTAGGGAATGTCTGTCCCTGATTGTTGAACCTATACCATTCACCTAAGTGGGCCATTCCTTTGGCATTAAGCATAGTGAAATCTAGATAGAATGAGTCTTTCCTAGGGAATGATTGTCCAGACCATTTCGTAATGGAAATGATTGTCCTGCACCAACCTCCAAAATGGACCATTCTTCGAAACTGCTCACAACTGTGAAATTCAAAAGAATGATTGCCCAGCGAGGTGGACCATTCTACTTTACAACTACTCAGAGTGACTACCAAGAAGAATGATTGTCCTAGACCATTCCCCCACAATGGACACAAGGGGAATTGTTGTCTATGGTACATCAAAAATCTATCAAACCATTTTCATTACGAAAATGATTGTCCAATCTGGACCATTTTTCAAACTGGAAAATGCATGTCCGTCATAAATCTCAAACCACTTTCTGAACCGGAAAGGAACTAATCATCCTAGACCATTTTTCAAACTGAAAAATGACTTTCCATAAATCAATAACACATCAGTTCTCCCTCCCAACCTGGGAGTAATCTCTTCCTTTTTCAATAAGGAAGTCGTCTCCACCAACCCCATCTTGTTTCTTAAGTACACAAACTTTTTCATCTTAGACAGAGGCTTTACCAAAATTTCTGCTATCTGCTCATCTGTGGATATATATTAGAGAACCACTTCTCTTTTCTGGACTTCATCATGGATAATGTAATGTGTGAACTCAATGTACTTTGGTCTATCATGGAACACTGGTTTTCTCTGAAGGCTTCATATAGCTCCGATCAATACAATATATCATGGTCAAATTCAACACTTTTGTTTCCTACTAGCTCATGACATCATGGCAAGGTTCAAACTAAAACATATCCAAGTAGCACTTCTACCATCAGGAGAGTCTTCCATGGATTAACAATCCATCATCCCAGAATTATGAGTAACTATTCGGATACACTATCTCTGTCATAAAAAAATTTCACCACGCTTCTGTTGTATATGAGATACTTTGCATCAAGTTGTTTGAACCCATACAAGGTCTTCTTATATCTGCATGCATGGGTCTCTTTCTGGTATAATTTTCTTTTTCACTTTATTTCTTGGATACTACAAGAGGTATATATGGAACAAGTTGTTGTCATAGTATTCTCCCTCCTTCTAGAAGAACCTCTGAATCTTGCAATGCTTCCATTCATAAGTATTTTTCACACCTTTCTTTATCATAACTTCCATTTCTTATGCTTAATTTCTTCTTAGTGATTTCAAACCAAGTTGGTAGTCTTTGTGATTTTCGGTATAATAACTGGTTGTTCTGCCTTTTTCTTTCTCTCTTGGAATCTTCATGTTCTTCCTCATGTTTCTCTTTAGCTCTTGGGTCCATGGAGTCTTTTATAGATTCCATGCCATGAAGATTCCAACTTCTTCCTTTCATCATAGGATCATGGATGTAGATGGACAACGAAGGATACTTTAAGGCTTCTTTTCGAAGAAGACTTATTCTAAAGTCTAACTGAACACGTGTTTCTTTTCATGGCTACTACTTTCAATGGGAACATGGATAGATACTTCATAATCCTCAATGGATCATATTATTTAGGATTAGTTCCCTCTTAATCCTTGCTTCATGCATGAATGCATGATATTCTTTGGGAATTTTGTAATCATCTCCCCCCATCTAAGATATTCCATGCTTCCGTTTGCATTCGTATTGCCTTCTGCAAGGTGTCACAAGTATTTTTCTAATTTCCTTTGTTTTGACTTCTTCTGGGTCTCTTCAGGTTTGATTCTGATTTTGGATTAGCTGGAAGTTGTTACTTATATAATATCTTCCATGGGAATTGTTACCAAATATTGTCAACATAATTAATATTTTCACGTGTATTGCTTGACTTGTAGTCATTGTAATAAAAATCCTTATCCTTTTAGTATTCCATAGGTATTGTTTCCCTTGAACATATTTTATTCTAAGAAATAGATATACATGATATGTACAGGAACTATGTAAACATGATATATACAAGGACTTTGAAGAATATTGTTACTGTTGATTAAGGTTGGTTGTCATTGATGTCAACCCTTGAAGAAAGCCCCGTAGCATAAAGGTTTGGGTAATGGACACAATATTTTTTGATGTAAATATGACTCATTATTGTTTTGTCATGGTTGATAAGAAGTAAATATGGATGAACTCCAAAGTGGTCTCCTTATGGTGAAAGCCCTCACGGGAAGACGCTTTGTGGAGTAAAAGAACCCATGCTTAATTGTGGAATAATGAGATGAAGGAAAGTGAATTTGTCATGGAAAATATTCTAGATGGATTTTTCTTGTCATGTCATTTCCGATGGTATGTGGAACACCACATAATTCCTC
>JASDQU010379531.1:0-11245 GCA_032191745.1 Picea mariana | reverse complement strand
AATGGAACCACATCGATCCATCTTCATCATGTATCAATGACAACTCATTGATCCATCTTCATCTATGCATTCTCATCAAGGACAATACATATTATATTACATCAATAATCAATCAATCAATCCTTTGACATCAATCAATCACTTGACATCAATCAATGACATCAATCAATCAAACTATTGGCATCAATGAAAACATGATCCAACACCTTTATCCTTAAGTTATTAGTTTGTGCCTGAGCAGTCGTCCATGAGCTGAATCGACTGTGTTTCACTCCGGTGTTAAAGATTTAGATTCAAATGTCGTGCTTTCCTGTGCATGGATAATAAGTGTAGGATCATATCTCTACCCAGAAAGGAATTCTCTCATGGGCATTTATTCCCTCCTTAGCCTCTATGATTATTGTGATTTATTCTCTACAACTCATGCTTCCACACAAATATTTTGGTGATGTCTCTCAAGTTCACCAAACGTTTTATCTCCTTTACAAATCACAGTTGCATTTCTATTTATTTGTTCTCGTTTTCACCAGTCTCCTGGTGCTCTGAACCTCTACTTTCTAACATTCATCTTTGCACTTTTACAGAGCCTTGAGTTCTTATTTTCCTAGCAAAACAATTTACCTCTGTGTTGTTTTGCATATCCCTTGGTTCTTCTTTTGCCCAGCAGAAAAATGATTTTACCTCTTTCTGTGTTGTGCTTTGTTTTACCCAGTTTTTGTTTTCGTCCTGCTTCCCTTCCATTGTAACTCGTTGTTTTAGTGTAAACAAGCTAGGGTAATTCTTGCATTTTAATTCAAGGTTTTGCTCTGTGTTTTGGGTGTAACTTGTCAGGGTTATCTCTGAGCTTTCTTGAAAACTGGGCAGTGACCCTTCCTTTTTCGCAGGGCCTGGCCTTGACTCCTTATGAATTTTAATGGTACTCAGTTGCTACAGGATTACTTACCTTGGGAAAAATACACCATAGTTGGGCGCACTATGTCTCGCAGCTGCGAAACCCCAATCGTTTCCTTCTTGGCAGGATCCCTGTGGTGATTTTCTTCACCATAAATTGTCCTCTTTTTTTTCTCCATCTGTTAATGCGTTTCCTAGCCAGATCTCTCTCGCGATTTTGCCAGATATTTACCCCCTTCCATTCTCTTTTAAAATCCTTGAGATTCAGTGAAGAACACTACAATCTTGGGTTCAATGTCAGGTAGGAACTCTACCTCTACAAGTTGGAAATCGCGTGCTCCCCTTCCCTATAAAATTTCACTGGTTGACGTCGACCGGGGGCCCAGAGCAGATGGCGTGGCTCAGGAAAAATCCCAGCATGATACTCTAACATGCCCTTACCTTCTTACTTGACAGATTATTGGATGCGTTGTTAAGGGACAGGTGGTTTATTTTTCTTTCCTTTAAAAAGGGCGCGCGTGAAGTTAGTGCCTCTTTATCGGGCCTCGGGGTTAAGATCTCGTTTTTTTTACTTTTTGTATTTCAACTAGGCTAGGAGGCCATCCGATTATTCTAGACAGCGTCCTGGTCTTTTAGATTTACAGGATTTGTTCTCTAGCAGTGTATGTATTGAACTCCTTTACAAGGATTCCAAGGGACTCTTGTTAACGATTATTTAATTCATACCTTGCATGGAACACTTTTTATTACATTTAAGGGACCCTTCGAATAGAACCTTGGGATTAATGGTTAGTTATGTTCATGTTAAGGGTGTAGTGTAATTTTCACCCTTGAATTTGGGTTTAGTGAGGGCGAGGGTCCCTATAACTCTTGTAAGTGTTGGGTTTAGATAATGGATATTAATTGCTAAATGAACTCGTAGGAAAACTTGATAGTTGGTAAGCATCCACTAGTTCTAATTTTCCTAAAGGGGTTCCCAAGCCAGCGGGCACTTTTTTTTAACCTTACGTGAATCCTCAACTTGGTCTTGAAGCTCTCCTTTTGGGTTATTTAAGATTGTCCTTCCTTAATCACCTAGGGTTCAGGGCATCTCTGAGTTAATGTTAGTTTATGTTTAGACAGTACATGCCTCGAAAAATGTTGATAATGGTTAATCCAGTGATGGATTAATCGTGCGCCTTAAGATAAAAAGTTTTACCCTTGCACCATGGAATAGCATCCATGGTCACACTTGCACCTTAAATTTGTGATTAAAATAATCCTTGTAACCTCTTGTGCCTTGTAAATAGGGTAACTTCTCTTGCACCATGAACTTATTGCGATGATGATTGGTTTGGTAATTAGGTTACTTACGCCTTGTATTTTATTGATGAGGTAAGTTTAGATGCATGTTTAGTTTTCCTTGCACCCTAAGTCAGTTTGGATGTTCACCGATGCTCCTTTTAATTTACACTGAGGTATGATCGATTTTAATTATATCCTATTTCGCCTTCTGAGATAAGTCATTATCTTATGCATCATGTTGGGTAAATATTGAATTGATTCCTTAGATGGCTTGCGCGCAAATCAATAATTTGATGTATGGTTGGTAGAGGGTTCAGACTCCTTGTGAAAACTGATTTATAACATATTGAATGGTTGTCGTAGATATCAAATATCTTGAGCAAATGAATTTATGCAATGAATGATCGAATTATTGTGATTAGAAGCCCCGCGCAGTGAATAAAATTGATAACTTCTCTTGCATCTTGGATTTAATTGATATATGATGAGTTATGTGAATGATTACTCATGTGCCTTGTCTAACTGTGGATGAGGATTGTTGAATTGAGTAGGGAGTTGTGTTACTGTGTGCCATTATTTATTTATGATTATTAAGGTTTATGTTCCATCATCTAATTGTATGGATGCACTAATTATGGGTCACTAATTACTGGTGTTACTGCGTCGATTTGTGTGGAGATTTTAATGGTAATGATGTGTCGTCTTTAGGTCGGGAATGATTGATGATACGTTCAAGTTGTTCATTAATATGTTGATGTTGTGACAATAAAGTTTCTTAATTGGATATCTAATTACTAGCGCAAAAAACAAAAAAAACTCTCATGTTGTTTGTCGATTGTTGTCGTAAAGGCACGGGTCATTACATATGGTATCAAAGCGGGTTCAACCCTGTGACTATGGATAGCCATGCCTTCCACTGAATTAATCCCTTGATTAATATTGAGTGATAATTTAATTATTAACCTATCCTTATGATAATCTCGAATAGAGGACGCCACAAAGATTCACAACGTGGTGCTGGGGAAGGAGGCGCAACGCCTCCGGTAGCACCTGTGCCAGAGGTTTCCAATGCCCAAGGAGAAGAACAAGTCCCTAGGTAGGAGTCGATTGATGTAATGGATGTGTATGGTCAGACAAGGAGCTTCTAGGGAATGTTAGAGGCCTTGAAAAACCATCTGTACTGAGATAAGGCCAGGGCGCATGTACCCTTGAGGGTCCATAGCGTGCCCTAGCCAGTACTGGTCACCTTCACGAAAAACTCTAGAATATTAAGTTCTTGATTTCACGAGTGCCACGGACGGCTCAATCGTCGAAGCATGGATGGATATTGAGCCGATGTGCTTCATGCTTCGCAGTAACGACCTCCAACATGGAGTTCCTTATAGGAGGTATTTAGCTAAAGGGGAGCACTATTCTATGGAGGAAGATGCTCCTACCTCATCTAAACATGGTCGTCAAAGCCTTGTTAGGGGAGTGGTTCCAGGAAAAGTAAATGTTAGAGGAAATCATTGAGCACAAGCTTGATGAGGTCAGCGACTTACGACAAGGTGGTCGTATGGTTCCAGATTATGAGACTAGATTTATGGGCTACTTAAGTATGTCCCGCATCTGAACATGAAGAATATGGAGATCAGTAAGTTCATGACTGGCCTTAACTCCATATTTTGTGTGAAGGTGAGGATCTATATGCCTCGGATGTTTCACGATGCATTCTAGTAGGCCTCTTAGATAAGGAATATTTGACCACGGGATTTTGGGAAATAATCCTACAAGACCGTCTGGACTAACAACCTCTGATGCGAAGTAGCATCAGACATCGTCCACACCAAACCTCTTGGTATCAAGATACATCCATAGGACCCTTGTTCACGACACCCTGATGATAGGTTCCTCGGCAGAGGGATCCCTATAGGCAACCATCGCTACCATGACAACACCACTAGCAACTGTCATTTAGGCTTGTCAGCGGAACATACCAGGATCTTAGGCAGGTGGGCCAACAATTTCTATTTTGGGGTAGGAGTACAAGACCAAATGTGGGCAATGGACTTATGGAGAGTCACCTTACTAGCAAGACTATCTAGTTCAAGGGGCCAAAGCATCTGAGTCAATAGGACACACTATCGTGGCGGAGATGGGTGAGGCCCATAGGATTCATGACCACGGTGAATAACCCCCAGGCCAAAAAACAGTCCACTGTGCTTGAGGTGTCAGGTGCCTTTACCAAAGAACTTTTAGTTTTCTTATACCCCGGTGCTACAGAGAGATCTAATTATAGTACCATGATGAAGGTATTTAGGTAAGGGAATTCGACAGGATGAGTCAGGATTCATCAATGTGGCTTCGGGTGCCAATCGGATGGTTGGAGGAAGGGGTATGAACTATCTCTTCTACCTAGGAAATAGTATAGCGAATCCTAGCCTACATAATTAACTTAAGATATTATGACAACATGATAAGTATGAACTAGTTGGATTCGCATGATGTGATGCTCAACAGTAAGGCGAAGCATTTGAGTTGAACCGACGATGAGGGAAGGAGAAGAGTGACTATAGGAAGAAAACAGGGAGTATCCCTGAGCTTCATCCCTTCCCTACATCTATGGAGGAGTATTTGCAAGGGATGAAAGCTACATTCACTCCTAGGAATAAACGAAAAGGGATTGGCAGAAGCATTAGAAGACATCCTGGTAGTACGAGAGTTTCTGGACATGTTCCCAGAAGGGTTACCAGGTTTTTCGCCAAAGCCAAGATGGAATTTACCATCGACCTAAAACCTGAAACTGAACCAATGGAAATAAATCCTTATTGGTGTCGACCCCTGAGTTACAAGAGTCGATAGTGAAACTTAAGCAGTTGCGGGACCTAAGACTTATACATCCAAGTGAATCACCTGGGAAGTGCTCCTTTTAATTTCATACAGAATAAGGATGGGTCGGGGAGGCTCTTCCTGACTACCGTCGAGTATTCCTTGATGAAATTTGATATTTTCTCGGATGACAGAAGATCAGGACAAACTTTTATGCTTGGTACTACAGTATTGCGAGAGAACAAATTGTGGGAAGAGTTCGCAAAGCTATCGAGGATTCATTACTTAGGGCATGCCATCTCCGACGAAGGTATCAATGTGGATCCAGCAAAGGTCGAGGCTATTATGGAATGGCCTACGCCGAAAAATGTCCCAGAAGTGCATAACTTCATGGGTTTAGCGGGATATTATCGATAGCTCTTAGAGGGATTTTCGAAGATATCAAATCCAATCACCGAATTGCAGAAGAAGAAAAATAAGTTTGTTTGGACCGAGAAATGCGCGAAGGAATTTCGGAGGCTTAAGGAGTTGTTGAAGACAGCACTGATACTAAAGGTACCTGACATGGATGTGGACTTCTTGGTATGCACTAACGCATCCAAGGAAGGCTTAGGCGGAGTCTTGATGCAAGACAATCAAGTGATCGCTTACATCTCGAGAAAGTTGAGAAGGCATGAGGAGAACTATGTGACGCATGATTTGGAGTTGTTAGACATTGTATATGTCTTGAGAGTTTGGATACATTACCTGATTGGATGGAAATTTGAACTAAAAATGGACCATTGTGGACTACAACACATTTTTACGCAAAGCGACTTGAACACGTGACAACGACGTTGATCGAAATTGCTTAGTGAGTACGATTTCAAGATTACTTACATAAAGGGAACAATGGACAGAGTGTTTGATGCATTGAGTCGGAGACCACGCATATTTTTGGTGATGCCTATTCAGACAAATCTACATGAAAATATTCTAACTTTAAAACACAACGATGACTAGTACAAAGAGGTTAAGGATTTTATCGGACAAAACACAATGATGGAACCAAGATTTGAAGGATTTACATTGGACGACGACAGATTATTGAGATTTAAAAATCAAATTTACATACCACCCAACGACGAGTTGAGGATTTTGATCCTAAATGAGTCTCATAGAGTAGTGTATATGGCTCATCCTGGAGTCATGAAGATGAGGGCAGACCTTAAACCCTTATTCTTCTGGAAAGGAATGAAGGTAGGCATAGTCAACTAGGTGGATATATGTCTAGAATTTCAACAAGTGAAGGCTGAAAATAGACATCTAGCAGGATTACTACAGCCACACGATATTCTGGAATCGAAATGGGAGGTAATTTCGATGGATTTTGTTGTTGGATTTCCACTGATGGTAAGGAGACACAACTCGATTCTTGTGGTATTCAACAATCTGACGAAGAGTGCTCATTGTATTCTTGTGCATATGATGTATTAGGAACCTAACATAGCTATAGTTTTCATCAGCAAGGTAGTGAGGTTGCATGGGGTTCCTAAGAGGATTATATTCGATAGAGGATCGGTGTTTACAGGACGATTTTGGACTAGTTTCCAAGAGGCCTTCGGAACCCAACTTAACTTTAGTACTGCATATCACTCAGAAAAAGACGGGCAGACTGAGCGAAATAACCAAATATTGGAAGATATGTTGCATATGTATGTGATGGACCAACAAAAGAGTTGGGAAGAATTCTTTCCACTAGTATAATTTTCATATAACAACAGTTATCAAAGCACCATTAAGATGGCACCTTTCGAGTTTCTTTATGGGAAACCATGTTGAACTCCTTTGAGTTGGGATTGGATTGAGGATAGGGTATCGGTGGGACTCGAAGTGATCCAACAAATGGAAGACCAAATGAAAACTATAAGACAAAGGATCAAGGAAGCGCAGCATCAGTAAAAGAGTTATGTCGATGCGCATCATGTTGATCGTAGTTATAAAGTTGACGATCGAGTCTTCTTGTGGGTGAAACCACATAAGAGTTCAATAAAGTTTGGAAAAGGTGTTAAACTCTCTCCTAGGTTCATAGGACCTTTCAAGATTGTGGAAAAGAAGGTTCTTGTGGCCTATCGACTAGCCTTTCCTGATTCTTTGAGGTGTATGCACGATGTTTTTCATGTATCGGTTTTGAGACATTATGTTAGTGATCCTACACATGTTATTGACATGAGTTCCTTTCAGGTATCGGACGAAGGTGTTCTCACGGTGAAGCCAATCCGCATCCTGGACCATCGCATTCGACAGCTACGATGTTGAACAGTAGATCAAGTCAAGGTCTAGTGGGACAACTATAGTCCGCACTCAGCGACCTGGGAGGACGCATATGATATGCGTCAGCAATTTCCATTTTTTTTGGCAGCTAGACCTATGATATTCTGATACACTTTATTTCGACACTTACATATTGTGAAACTTTGGGACAAAGTTTAAATCAAGAGGGGGTGTATATAACATCATGCTCTTGCGCACACTGAGCGGACTTATTATTTGAGGACATTGTGTGCAAGTGATCCGGGTCGTTATACTATTGGTTGTTTTGATTATGATTATGATTATGAGATATTGTGGATTTGATGATATGTTATTTTGTTGTATTTACATAGATAGGTGCTATTGAATGGGTTCTCCTGAGTTTAAAGGACTCTGGACATTGAGGATGTCAAGGCATCGATGAAACCCCTTGGACTCTGGATCGAGTCAGGGAGTGGATTGTTAGGGTTTGGATGTTGTTGATATGACATATGTACATATGATTAGATATTATGATGTTGATTTTTATTGCTGACATGATTCATTGATGGATGTAGGATGATGATAGATTTCCGACCAGACTCACATTTGGAGTAAAGGGGTCACACACGACAACCAGATACATTGATAAATAGGTGTGGCAGCAGCCGTGCCATAGCCTACTAGCACTCCCGTCGTGGCTCGAACTGTAGGTTAAGGATTACCTAGTTCAAGATACCCGTGATGTCATGAAGGAAGACTATGACAGTCACTCATGATGATTCTAAGGGTTGCACAATAAGGCAGGTTCCTTATTCCTTAGAGGCCATTAGTCTCCCACAAGATCACCTGACGGAGTATTAACTCCAGGGGTTTGACATCTACCAATCCATTCAAGAGGTGAGTGGCACCCTTGGAGCACGTAGTGCGTCTTGAAGGGCACGTCGCACAAAGAAAATGGAAAGAGGTGAGTGGCACCCTTGGAGCACATAGTGCATATTGAAGGGCACGTCGCGAGTTTAACTAGTATGTTAATAAACCTAGTGCCTAGAAAACTATGCCTCCTTAGGACCTGGTCGGTCTTAAAATGAATGATGTGATAAGTAAAGTTTAATAACAGATTTTCCCTTAAAAACTGTCACCAAGCCTAGTGAATTGAAAACCTACATCTGAGTAGAACCTTTGAACCAAAAAACTAATTAGACATGTAACAAGAATATGGTAAAGAAAATTCAAGCATTAATAATTAAAGTGGAAATTTTAATAATGGTTTAATTAATAAAAGGGGTATTTGGTTGTTTTTGTCTAAACCTGCTAATTCTGAACTTAGTTATATAAAGGGGAAACTTTAAGAAAAGGGGAAACTTAAAGAAAAGGGGGAAACCTAAGAAAAAGTGGAAACTTAAAGAAAAGGTGAAACTTAAAAGAAAAAGGGGAATGTCAAACTTAGTAAGGAATCTATCCTTTGGAACATTCTATTTATGAACTCAACTTGGAATTAAGTAAGGTGTAAGTCATTTAAGAATTGTAAGGGAATATTGGGACACCGAGTAGCGTTTTTAGGAATGATTTTAGGTGGGTGAGGGAAATAGACAAATTTAATTAATTAATAAATTGATTTTCTAGTACAACAAGAGGATCGGGCGACATGTGTACGGGGGAGGTTTTTTCAAAATTATTTAAATGAAAAAGGAATCTAATGAGGGTTTTTGGAAACTAATGACTAATAAAACTCTATTAAAAGGATGGCGGAGGAGGAGTATGGGATCACATTTGGCTTGAGTAACGTTACGTTGTCAAAATTTTATCTTGACTGAGTTTTCACTTGTGGGATTTGGGATACCCAACTCAGGTGATGAGTGGTAGATTGACCTTACAAGGTGAGCTGGGTGCTAGCATTCTCTGGTATTGTGTGTGTGGCCCCTTTGCGGCTAGGGGGGCTCAGGGGGGAGAAGAGTACCCCTAGCGTTGGCTGGGAGATACCGATGAGGTCTCATCGGTCGGCAAGCGGGATCTGGATGGAGAGAACGCACAGGAGAACCTCTTTGTCTCGTCATTGTCGGTAAAGGTACGCCTGTTAAGGTTGTTACTTGTAATAAAGTTTAATTTAAACTTGTTTATTTTACTGTATTCGTATGGCGATTTAATTTCCATGAGTTTCCTTTCACATGTGTTTCTCCGGTGATTGTAACAGATTTTGTTTTGGTAACATCATAATTGGTAATTGCAATATACTTGTCACTCGATTCATTCTATAAGAAACCTTGCTACCCACAATTTCTTTTATTTCTAAGTTATTGTCTAATTATGCGTGACCAGAATGAGCCTCAAACTCAAAACATTTCATGCGCTTTTGTATCTCCTGCCTATGTTGTCTTTATTCCTTGTTTGTGTTTTTATTTATTTTGTTTCTCCACAGAGAAAATCTGGATGCAGATTTGTGTTTTTATCTTTTGTTCCTTTATCCTTAAGTTATTAGTTTGTGCTTGAGTAATCGTCCAGGAGTTGAATCGACTCTATTTCACTCTAGTGTTAAAGATTTAGATTCAAATGCCCTGCTTTCCTGTGCATGGATAATAAGTGTAGGATCATTTCTCTGCCCAGCAAGGAATTCTCTCTTGGGTGTTTATTCCCTCCTTAGCCTCTGTGGCTATTGTGATCTATTCTCTACAACTCATGCTTCCAAACAATGTTTTTGGGGATGTCTATCCAGTTCACCAAACGTTTTATCTCCTCTGTGACTCGCATATGCGCTTATATTTCTTTGTTCTCGTTTCATCAGTCTCTTGGCGCTCTGAACCTCTACTTTTTGAAATTCATCTCTACATTTTTACACATCCTTGAGCTCTTATTTTCCTAGCAAAATGATTTACCTCTGCGTTGTTTTTCATATCCCTTGGCTCTTCTTTTGCCCAGTGAAAAAATGATTTTACCTCACGAGTTTACCTCCCTACGTGTTGCGCTTCATTTTGACCAGTTTCTGTTTTTTACCTGCTTCCCTTCCCTTGTAACTCCATGTTTTGCTGTAAACATGCCAGGGTAATTCTTATGTTTTACTTCAAGGTTTTTCTCTATGTTTTGGGTGTAAATTTCCAAGGTTATCTCTGAGCTTTCTTGAAAACTGGACAGCGACCCTTCCTCTTTTGTAGGGCCTAGCCTTCACTCCTTACGAATTTTAATGGTACTCAGTTGCTACAGGATTACTTACCTTGGGAGAAATCTGCCATAGTTGGGAGCATTGTGTCTCGCAGCTGCGAAGCCCCAATTGTTTCCTTCTTGGCAAGATCCCTGTGGTGATTTTCTTCACCAGAAATTGTCCTTTCTTTTTCTCCATCTGTTAATGTGTTTCCTGGCCAGATATTTGTGGCAATTTTGCCAGAGATTTAACCCCGTTCATTCTCTTTTAAAATCCCTAAGATTCAGTGAAGCACACTACAATATCAGGTTCAATGTCAGGTAGGAAATCTGCCTCTAGAAGTTGGAAATCTTGTGCTCCCCTTCCCTATAAAATTTCACTGGTTGACACCAATCAAGGGCCCAGAGCGAATGGCATGGCTTAGGAGAAATCTCAACATGATAATCTAGTGTGCCCTTACCTTCTTACTTGACAGATTATTGGATGCGTTGTTAAGGGACAGGTGGTTTATTTTTCTTTCCTTAAAAAAGGGAGCGTGTGAAGTTAGTGCCTCTTTATCGGGCCTCAGGGTTAAGATCTCGTTATTTTTTACTTTTTTTTATTTCAACTAGGCTAGGAGGCTGTCTGATTATTCTAGACAACGTCCTGGTCTTTTAAATTTACAAGATTTGTTCTCTAGCAGTGTATGTATTGAACTCCTTTACAAGGATTCCAAGGGACTCTTGTTTAACGATTATTTAATTCATACCTTGCATGGAACACTTTTTATTGTCTTTAAGGGACCCTTTGAATAGCACCTTGGGATTAATAGTGATCTATGTTCATGTTAAGGGTGTAGTGTAATTTCCTTCCTTG
>JASDQU010379530.1:0-11159 GCA_032191745.1 Picea mariana | reverse complement strand
TTTGGGGCCTCCCACAATTTAATTCCTAAAGTTATCATGGAAAAGTTGGGCCTTGAAATCACTAGACCTTACCGATATTTATATTCTTTTGATTCTAGAAAGGTTAAATGTCTAGGCATGATCAAGGATCTAGTAGTAAATCTTGCATACGTTCTGCTAAAGAGAATCCTTATGGATGTAGTTGTTTCCGATGTACCTGCCAAGTATGGCATACTTTTATCTAGGTCCTGGGGTGAAAAACTCGAAGGATCACTTCAACTGGACATGACATACACAACTATCCCGATTTTTGGTGGACAATTTACTTGACTGTACAAAGAGACTAGACTAGCATATACTGTAAGTGACCCTCAAAACCCAAATAATTATCGAGTCTATGTCGTTGATCAGGATCTAGGAAAATGTGTTCTATCTTTAGACGATGATTTTGATGACTGTATAGAAGAGGAAAATAAAAAATTAGAAAAAACACAAAAAAATGTAAATACTAGAGAAGGTATTTGGAAAATTTTTTTTGATGGCGCTTCGTCCTGTGAAGGGGTAGGGGCAGGAGTGTTATTTGTTGCACCCAAAGAATAATATGTCATTGCCTTCTCATACAGACTACAATGGGAAATCGATTACACATATAATGTCTATGAATACGAGGCTCTGGTTTTAGGATTAGAGGCTGCTAGAAAACTAAAAATTGAAAATCTAATAGTTTATGGTGATGCAGAACTTATTGTAAAGAAAATAAAGCAGCAATATTAGACTAGACATCCAATATTAAGGTCATATAGAAATTGTGCCTGGGATCTAATCGAGAATTTTTTCTTGTCTTTCAACATCCATCACATCTCAAGTATGGAAAATCGACAGGCAGATTCCTTGGCCAAAGAAGCTGTGATGTTTGTGCCTCCTACTGTCCTAAAGCTAAAGTATCACATAGAGATGAGACACACACCATCAATCCCAAATGATGTGAAACACTGGTAGGTATTTGAAGACGATGAGTAGATTAAACAATTTTTAGAAATGGTTGATGAATTCTCTGAGACTCATATAGATCAAGAAAACCATAATGATCCAATCTGGATCATGCAAGAAGATAAAGATCCTGAAAAGATCCAAGATAAGATCGCAAATCATCAGATGCTAGTACTTAAGAATAATCAGATACCCAGAGGTATGATACTGCTAGAAAGATTGTTTGAGAAAGATGGCATACCCTTGAAGTCTACCCTACGATCTCAGCCTGAGGAAGTTGAAGACTGTGACATAGGGACTAAAGAAGAACCTAATATAGTCAAGCTATCTAAATACCTTCCAGCTCAGGTAAAGAATAAATATGCTGAATTTCTTAAAAAATATAAAGATGTCTTTTCCTGGTCATATGATGATTTAAAGACTTATGATACCTCTGTGATAGAACATAAAATTCCCTTGAAATATGGTGTGAAACCTTTTGGAAAAAAGTTGAGACGGATCAATCCTATCCTCTTACCTGTAATAGAAAGAGAGGTCAAGAAGCTCCTTGACGCAAAGATTATTGTTCCACTTAGATATTCTGAATGGGTAGCAAATATGGTACATGTCAGGAAGAAAAGTGGAGAAATTAGACTCTGCGTAGATTTCATAAATTTAAATCGGTCATCCCTGAAGAATAATTACTCGCTGCCAAAAATGGACCATGTCCTGGAAAAAGTAGTAGGAGCTAATAGAATGTCAATGATTGACAGTTTTTCAGGTTATAACCAAATCGTTGTCCACGAAGACGATAAAGAAAAAAATGCATTCACTACTCTGTGACGAACTTTCAAGTATGATAAAATGTCGTTTGGTTTAATGAACGCAAGTGTCACCTTCCAAAGACCAATGGATATAACATTCATCGGTGAGAGAGATAAGTTTGTCGTTATTTACTTTGATGATCTAACAATTTTCTCGAATTCTGATGCAGAACATCTGGTCCATCTCAAATAAACCTTTGAAAAATGCAGAAAATTTGGTTTGTCTCTTAACCCAAAAAAGTATCATTTTGCTATGCAAGAAGGAAAACTTCTGGGTTATATAGTTTCGAAATATGGAATTAAGATCGATCCCAAGTGAATCGAAGCTATTGATACAATAAACATTCCTAGAGATAAAAAAGAAATCCAATCCTTTTTAGGGAAAATAAAATTTCTAAGAAGATTTATCCCTAACTTTGTTGAAATTGTAAAATTGATCACAAATATGCTGAAGAAAGACAATAAAATCAAATGGACTGTCGAAGCTAAAGATTCGTTCAAACGAGTTAAAAAATCTATAAGCGAAGCTCCGGTACTGGCTAGTCTTGACTATACTAAATAATTCCATATCTTCTCTTTTGCATCTGAACATACTATCGCAGTTGTACTCCTGCAAAAGAACAAAGAAGGTTTTGAACAACCGATATCTTTTTTCATCAAAAGTCTTAGATACGCTGAAACCAGATACGACATACTAGAAAAAAAAAACTACGCGATGGTGACAGCTGTTAAAGCCTTCATAACATATGTACTGCACTCCAGAATAATCGCATATGTGCCAACAAGATCTGTCAAAGATATATTGGTACAACCAGACAGTGACGGTAGGATAGGTTGATGGTTATCCAAAATTCAAGAGTTTGACTTAGAGGTTAAACCGACCAAGCTGGTTAAAGGTTAGGGTCTGGCAAAATTATTAGCAAAGTTTAATTTCAGAGCACTTGGGATAAACCATCTAGAATCGCATCAGTCTATTCCAAACATGGGAGATATTGATGACCAAAACCCTACAGTTCATATCGAAGAGAAATATTCTTCCTTCGACTGGTACCATGATATCATTACATATCTCCTCACTCTTCAGTGCCCGAGTGACATGACTCCATCAAAGGCCCGAACATTAAAACTACATGCAGTTAAGTACTGTATTATTGAGGGACAATTGTATTGGAAAGACCCCTTAGGTTTCTTGCTACGTTGCCTAACCGAACCTGAAACAGAGGATGTCACAAATGAATTTCACAAGGGAATGTGTGGATGACATCACGCCTGGAGGGCCACAGCCTACAAGATCCTGAGAGATGGATATTATTGGCTGAAATTATTCACTGATGTGAATGCTAAAGTCAGAGCTTGCAACCCTTGCCAACTATTCTCTGGCAAGCAAAAGCTCCCTGCACTACCTTTGGTCCCAGTTAAAACAGAAGCTCCTTTTCAACAATGGGGCCTGGACTTCATCGAAGAAATCCACCTGCAATCAAGCACCCAACAAAAGTGGATTATGACTGCTACTGATTATTTCACAAAATGGGTGAAAGCCATTCCAACTCGAAATGCCACAGACTCAGTAGTTATAAAAATTTTGGAGGAAAATATCCTATCCAGATTTGGTTTTCCTTGGAAAATAGTTACAGATAATGCTCAGGCGTTCAAATCTATGGAAATGATAATTTTTTTTCATAAGTACAACATTGTGCTGGGGAATTATACAACTTATTATCCTAAGGGAAATGGGTTGGTTGAATTGTCAAACAAAATCTTGATTAATATAGTCATGAAAGTATTAATGGAAAATAAAAAGGCTTAGCATGTCCACCTAAAGTACGCCTTATGGGAAAATCATATCGGTACTAAGAAATCAATAGGCATGTCTCCTTTCCAAATGGTTTATGGAATCGATGTTTTTCTCCCTATTAATCTAGCTCTTCCAGTAATAAAATTGTTGCAATATGCAAATGAAGAGCCAAATGATGTGACGAGGAGGATAAATCAAATAATCGAGGTCCAACAGAGCCAGGTTGAAGTCGACGACAGACTTCAAAAATATCAAGATAATATGAAATCCCTTTTCGACAAAAAGGCAAAGGACAGGGAATTTCTTCTTGGTGATTTAGTTTTGAAATGAGATGTCAAGAAAGAAGATGCAGGTAAAAATGACAAGTTTGATCATCTCTGGTTTGGACCATTTAGGATTGCATCTGTAGAGGGAAAGAATTCTTTTCTACTGGAGAATTTAGATGGAAATCCTTTTGACGCCCCTATCAATGGGCGATATATAAAACATTTCATGCAATAAACATGTTCTACCACACCATTGTATATATCAGTTTGATTTTTGTTTGCTTTCGCATTTTTGTCCATTTCGGTAAAGTATCTAAATTGTACTTTTAAATAAACCTAGTTTTATTTATTATTCCGAAAAGAAAAAATAAATGTATGTACTGCATGTCATTTCCATGTTACAAAACTCTCTGATTATTTCCTCTTTGCATAATTTTATTATCAGATGGCAAATAAGGAGGTATTGGAATACAACGCTCAATTTTCAGAATATTTGTTTTCTCTCGAAACAGGTGATGCATTAACAATTGTCTTGGTTGAAAATACAAATGAAATTCAAGTACGAACTTCTATATTTATTCTTCGGACCAAAACACTAAAAATAATATCTTATAAAGTCTTAATAAGGTTGTACTCATGTGAAAAATGGTCACCTGATCAAAGATTAAAAATATATAGATTTCTAGATCTCTGAATCAAGAGAAAATAAAAACAAAAGAAACTTGATAATCAAGAGCTAGGCTTAGGTGGAAATAAGTTCCCTTTCAAAACCTTCAACTCCTCGTTATGTTCCCATATAGCATATCTGAAATCTTTTATTCTATCCTAATTTTCACTCCCTGACCTTAAATCTTCACAGAAAGAAAGATTTTGCCTCGACTCACCAAGCTTAAAAAACCAGATCTTCAAAACAAGAGTGGGCGAATTTTTTTATGATTCCTCCCATTTTAACTGAAAGAAAGCATGCCTAGGATAATATTGACTACTTTATCCCTTCTATCAGATTTTAACTGATTAGTTTCTCTCAAGGAAAATCCCTAGAAAACAAAAATTCTCCCATAAGAACTTCCCTAGAGGCAAAGGTGTTTTGAAGATCAGGAGAGGATTAGTCCAAAGTAAATCAAAGTGGGTTGACATACCTTCTTTGCTAAATTATAAACATATATCATCCCTCATATGTTGTATACAAATTGATTGCCTCCACTTCAAAAATATTTAAATATGAGACAAATGGTGAAAGGAAACTCATAATTTGATTGCCCCCATTCTATCCAAAGAGATGATGAAAGGGAATTCATTTAAATGATTTCCCTCGTCTCAGCAAAGCACAAATTGAAGCAGTGAAAGGAAATTCAATGGGAAATGTAGATAACTTCACCGGGGCACTGAACAGGCTCGCTGGCAGTGAAGCAATGTCTATGATATCTGCAAGGATGTTATACATGTATATAATGTGCTCTGGTAGCTAGTTCTCTTTTCGACAATATTTACATTCTAAACTAATAGGGGACTCCCTAAACTAAATTATTAAATTTACTTTACCTTGATGCGAACAAGATCGACCAGAGTCTGATAGATCGGTTAAGGTTGTTTTGATTATCTTAAACAGATCTGAAATCAGTTTTAGGAAAAAGGGAAACTTTAAGTAGCCAAAACTCAGGATCGATGAATGATTGAGTTTTTGAAAGTTTTATAAGACACGACTGAAGTCTAATATCCTTCTGTATTATTTTTCAAAAAAGTGTTTTCCAGAAATCCAATGATGAATCGATTTACCCAATAAAGGCACTTGGTCTACTGTTCTTCCACGCCTCGCAGGAAGACGCGATCCCCAGATGGAGCCTATGTTGGAACACACTTAAAATTATAAGACTGAAGCTTTACCCTACCTTTTTTACTCTACCTCAGATTTGGTTTCCAAATGATAAACCAATTTCATTTTTTATCCTTAAAGCATGCATGAGGTCCACCGTCAATTAAGTTTACCCGTTGATCGAATGATTGCTTTTTCCCTGCGTAATTTGGAGCCGCCTGACTACTAAAGGGTCAAGCCACTAGAGACTACTTCAGAGTCCCATACTTTGGGGTTTCGTGCTTCGGGAATTTTGTCATGTTGCGACTTCAAAGTCTTGATACATGAAAGGTGTTCAAAAAATCCTAGTCACCATACACGTATACCTTCTTAAGCTTTGACACATCACTATGGGTAGTGACCTGTCGAAAATTAAATAAAGTTAATTTGTCGACACATGAAGCGATAAATACCTAAAGGTTGAACCCCAATTAAAAGTTAAATAATAATTTTGCATGTTTCGAGTTTGGATATTCGCCATTCATCACACTCTAAGTTCGCGAAGTCCGAACTCCCAAAATACCTTAAACACTAAGTAAGGTTAATTAAGATTAAATATAATTATCCGATGATGAATCGCTTTGCGATTTTGAGTTTCAGGAATCCTATCTCGAGCTATTATAAATATCCCAAGTCCGAAAACCCGAAAAGACTTAAAGTTAAATATGATTAGTTAATTGGCTAAATACTATTATCTCATGATTATTTTTTCGCTAAATCGTAGCTCGGGTAAATTAAAATTTTATTCATCCAACCTCTTGATCGAGAAACACCAAACATTAATGGCATTAATAACGGATATACGACAATGATTTCAAATAAGATCGCAGATCACTGCCTAGATATTTTCATTAAGGAAAGTGAATACATCGTTAGTAAAGGTATTTGTAAAGTCGATACACTTAAGGTGAATAAAGATATTGGAGTTTGAATTCTAATTTGCATTTCTTGTAGAACAACAAGTTTTAGCAAGCTAAGAAATATACGTGTTTCCCTGTAACAGGTAGCACAGTTCTAAGCTTACTACTATCATGGCTCCGCGGAAAATAGCTAAAGTGGCTGGTGAAACCATGAACCCGAACGCAGATGTCCTCTTAGACACCTCACCGAGAGTTGTAGATACCGTGAAAACCTGGACGCGGGTGTTTGATATCCTACAACACGAGTTGATTAACTGCTCGGAAGAATCAGGCTATGAGGTGACTGAAACTCAGGAGATGAATCTCAAATATATAGCTCAATCAGAGCTGCATAAAATAGTTGCACGACCAAGGCTCATGCCGTATAACGACATGATAGGCTGGGCCCTGGAGAACATTAATGTCTCAATCAGGAGCATCCACAATTCACAGAAAGTTGTTGTTGGGTATTTCCGACTAGAGCATATACAGGTGATGTACAAATTATCCCCAGTTTTCAAACACAGTTACAATGCTTCTTTCCTAAAAGAGTTCGATGAAGAAGAGTGCACGCAATATGGAAAGAACTACCCTGACTTAATCAAAGACTGGTGGGCACGCCCTAAGAAATTCAAAGCAGACACCCATGGCATATATGCCACTACATCATTAGACGTTCATATGATGTATGTAGCCATGATGTTATGTAGACTTTTTGGGAAAGAAAACTCTGCTCACTTCCTGTTACCATGGGTACCAATCATGCATGAGGTTGCAGAAGATTTTTCTTTCAATTGGGCCAAGATATTATTAGAGAGTTTGGCCAAGGAAATCACAGAGTATCAATTGTTGAAATCCAAAGGGAAAGCTGCCCCTTTCTACATGTCGGCATACATTATGGATGCCATTTGTTTTATGACGTTGTTTCCTTTGATGAGCTGGAGCTGGACTCCGACTAGCGCTAAGGCCATACATTTCTATCACTTCGATCCGTGGGAGGATAAAGTGAAATATTTCTTCTACGAAATCTGCAACTATGTGGTGGTGCCGATGCATATCGCTCTCTATGGTTTCCCGCCCCCCAGGATTTCAGACAAGATCATGACCAACTTGGGGAAAATAGAGGACTGGTATATTGAGGAACATTTCTCCTACATCAGGGTTTATGAGTGTTCAGTTCCCCCACGTGCTTTACCAATGTTTCTACCAGATCGATTGGTGTCCCGAGAGGTAGCATATCAAACTGTGACAGGGGGAATCAGTAAAGAATTAAAATAATTGCATAAAAAGGTATGGCCAAACTTCCGTTTAAAAATTGGTATGTTCTCATTATTAGATTTCGGCCACTCAAAAGTGGAGGCCGCAACCCTAGAAGACATTAAGCTGGTTGATATTGAGTTCAAGAAGCATGATCCCTAGAAGATCATGACAAACCACCTGGCTCTGTACAATCTAAAGAGATACGAGCATGAATATTCCCCACGGGATGAAATATTCCGGGGAGTAAGGTCATACCAGAAAGTGTTGAACAGAGTCTAAACTCTGGCTCCAGATCAATTAGCTAAGTTCTACAATTTACAGAGACATCGAAGAAATAATTTGCCTAAAGTATTACAGGGAGAAACCCAAACACCTCCATCTATACAGAAAGTTAGGACTCAGGGTTTAGAAACAGGAGGTTCCAGCGAACAGGATGCTCGAGGGAATCCGAAGAAAACTAAAGTTTTAACGCAAAAGGGGGATACTACATTGTCAAATCCACCAGGTGATCAAGCAAAAGCTCAATTTGAAGCTTTGATAAAAAAGGGACATGATACATCACTGTCCACACCAAATAAACTAGATACTAACATAGCAGGGAAACAGTGATCCACCGAGATAGGTAGCCCTATCAAATCATTAACACCCTTACAATCAAGCCAAAGAAATCCAAATGTCGAAGTCATATTTATAAAAGACCTTACTCTTATTGCCGCAGAAGAAATGCCTCCCTCAAACTCTTTTTTCAACAAGAAGAGGAGGGCCATAATTAAAAGAGAGACACATCAAAAGGACGATGCAAATGTAAAAAGACACAGAGTGTTGTATGATGCTCATGCCTTAGATGAGACAAAATTCTCTATGGAAATGGCTGGCTCATTGGGAGCTTTTGCCACAGAAAATCAGTGTTCAGTAGGGAATCTAATGGAGCAGTTGAAAAAGAGCAATATGTTAGTAAGACAGTTGTAGGACCAGATGACAACCGTGGAAAGAGATCTAAGAAATCATATGAATAAGGATTTTGAAAAGATCAGAGCCTATGATAGACAGGAAATTCAACAACTCAAAACTAGCCTTGATGAAAATTCATAGGCCAATAGAGAATTAGCCACTCAGCAAGAATAATTGATCAAACAACTTCAGGCCAAGATAGATTTAGCTGAATTTACAACTGTGGAGATGGCATCTTTTCGATCTCAGGTGTTGGAGGTGCATGAAAAGATGGAATTAGCCCAACAATACCTTTTCACAAAAGTAGAAGCTGTTCAGAGATGTTATCAGGTGGCATACCTTTCTCTAAATTAAATTTACATTAAGGAGAGAGAAGCCACTGCAGCTCGATCTATGTTCCAGGAGGCCATTTTAATAGCAGCAAACGATGAAGTTTCAAAGGCCCCTCGATTGTCTCTTTCCGAGCAAACTCGAGGTGACATAATCCTGAAGACCTGGGAAGCAAATCTGGCTGAAAGCAAAAGATTAGCCCGGGAAGTAAATAAGGCTTATGAAGAAGCATTATCTTCACTCGACAAAGGGTTGTTGGACATTGAAAGAGATAGTATCTTCAAGGGCCTGGGGAATATTGACACAACAAAAAATCAACTTAATTCCAAGACAAGCATAGAAGAAGCTTGGACGATCATCCAACAATTGAAACAAATCGACCTTATCCAAGTTAACAAGTGGATAGTAAATCCCAGTTTATAGCTACAGGTTGTGTCTTTGGAAGCAAGGAAAATACAGGATAGGTTGCCTCATATAGAAAATAAGCTGTATATTTTCGAGGCAAATGAAACGATAGAACCTTCCAGGTTAGTAGTGTAGTCAGTAAGCAGATGTATCTAGTGTGTCGAACACAGGAAAGCCAACACATCTGGAAATAAATTAGACAATCTAAGAATAATATTCACACAGGTCATAGTAAGGTGCCAGCTGTTTCCAAGCTGGAAGATATGGAGAAGAAACGTCTCTGCGTGCAAACGAAGAGACCAAGGAGGTGTAGATGTAACCTTTCAGTTTTTCATGTTGTAATATTTAATACTTTCTATGAGAAGTCCAATCGTTTCAGGTTGAGACATTTTGTATAAATACATAAATCAAAGTCTTATTTCAGGCTGCTTCTTGCCGATTGTAACGGAGAAGACTCTCCTTATAAAGTATTAATACAAGTGCAGACAGGGATTCCAAGTTTTGTTCAAATCTAGGTTATGTGTCTCTTTGTCTTCCGTTACTCATGTTTCTTTATGTATTCCTAAATAAATGTTGATTCCAATTTAGTACTACAACTACTGAAATTGTATCGTATCAGTAATCTATAGAGTAAGTAGCCTTTCCTATGTATTTACTGTGAGTAATACAAGACCTGCTTGCTATGTGAATTGTTGTATTTTTATTCTTTATTCAAGGTTATACTAATCTATTTTCTTCTACTACAAATAAGGTGGGACTCTTCTATAATTGATGCCCTATTTTGTTTCACAGTTTTGTTATTTTCCTTCACATCATCTATTATTTCGATTTTGACTCAGATACAAAGTACGGCCTCTGGCTGTTACATGGTTAATTTTATTAAGGAATTTTTCTCATACAACTGAGGTATGAAAAACATTTTAAAACACACTATTAAACAACTTTCCTGATGCTTGACATTATACTTTGAGCCTTAAGTTTAATCTCAGGACCAACATCTTTCATGGAAGTATCAATCATGCTTCTACAATCACTAGTTATGTGCCCATAGTTATGACATTTGTAACATTCAATGTTACGTGGGGTCACATATGCATTTCTTGCTTGAACATTTCTTTTATAATCCCTTCAATATGCAACCTTATGTCCAAAGTTTGTACAATAAAAACAATGACCATAAAAGAAATTTGCATACCTGGGAGTGAATGATCATCTTTGTGGTGTAGTCCTTCTAATTTTTTTCCTTGACTGATCATGATCATGATTGAAGCTTCTTTATGTCTTGAACATGGATGGTCTTCTTGAAGATCCATCTTCAATAGTTTTCTTAGATTCAGGTTGACCATGATTCCTTCCTTTGATTACTTCTGCATAACTCTTTCTATTTTCTTCATTCTTCTTTTCTAGCAACCTAGAGTTCTTCTCTTCATTCTCTATAACTGATGTGGATGTTTCTATCTCTTCAACATTCTTGTTGAGTTTGATGATTTTACTTCTCATTGTGACAACTTCTTCTTAAAGATTCTCAACCTCTTCTTCTTTCTTCATTATCTGAGACTTCATGACTTCTTTTGTCCTTTTCGCTTCTTCAAGCTGAATTTTTAATGTGATTATTTATCTTCAAGTCCT
>JASDQU010379526.1:0-11245 GCA_032191745.1 Picea mariana | reverse complement strand
TATTTAAATTTTGAAAAATAAAATATCATAATAAAATTGAAGAAAAGAGGACAAATGACTGGGAAAATAAATTAAATAATTTATATTAGATTTGTCTTTTTTAATGTTGTCTAATTAAAATACCAATTGCTGTATTTAAAGCAATTATCTTGTTGATAATTGGTATTTTCCATCAAAACCTGCTAAAAGAAAAGAAAATTAAATAATTTAGATTATATTTGTTATTTTCAATGCTGTTTAGTTATGTTTAATGAAAAGAGTAATTTCTCTGAATTTTTGATTAAAGGAATAAAAGAATTATTAAATTGATTATTGATATTTCATCCAAACTTGTTCAAATAAATAAATTAGTGTATATTCATTTAAATTTTGGATCTACAATGTTTCAAGAGACATCAAATCTTTTGAATTGCAATTTTTTTTTTAAAATGCAAAACCTAAAAGGTTTGCATTTTTTATCCAAACTTGTTCAAATAAATAAATTAGTGTATATTCATTTAAATTTTGGATCTACAATGTTTCAAGAGACATTAAATCTTTTGAATTGCAAAATTCTTTTTAAAATGCAAAACCTAAAAGATTTGCATTTCCAGAAATTTAATGCCTTTCAGAAAAAGGATAGATTAGAAGTTATGATAAATCTACATTGATTCTTAATATATATATATATATATATTAATTCCATTGTGTAATCATGTTTATTAAATGTTCTGTTTGTAGAAAGCTTGCAATCATAGATTTTATTAGGAACCTGTTGGTCTTTGTTAATTTTATTGTATCACAGTTTTATGGGTTTAGCAGAGTTGGGTTTGTTACACCATGAGTTTAGTGAGTTGGTCTTTGTTAATTTTATTGTATCACAGTTTTATGGGTTTAGCAGAGTTGGGTTTGTTACACTACGAGTTTAGTGAATGTAAGAGATTGAAGCCTTCGAAAGAATGAACCAAATGCATCAAAGTAAGCAGGGTAAGAAGTGTTTACTCTGATACCATGTAGAAATTTGTGTCTAACCTGAATTATAAATGAACCTAAACTATAAAATTTGTGTCTAACCTGAATTATAAATGAACCTAAACTATATAAAGCAAAACATCAATAGAAAAAATAAATATATATGTATAACACAAGAGAATGCCCTATATGACAATGGGAAGATGCTCATTGTTAACAAAAGATAATTGTCTAAGTAGTTAATGATGTTAACATTGTGATATGATATTAATATAATGGTGAACATTAATGACGATGGCATGAGGCCCTACATACCAAGACCTAATCTCCTTCCACATCAGTAACCTAGAACCTGTGCTTATAGCCAATTGCCTTTCTGCAGATCCAATTTAGATAATGGACATACCTGTGTATTACTTGATCAAAAGACATTTGAGGACAAACAGAAGAGGGTGATTGTTGAAACAATGAATACCAAGGTTTGATCAATGTGGGAAAGAAACATGGAATACCGTGGGGTGGGCTCGGTTTGATACACAGCAAAAGGAACCTCCATCGTTATCTTCAGGTCACCTTCAAAATCCTCCTCCTCCGTCATTGCAATTACCATTGCCATCCCACTAAAATGCTCCTCCACATGTTGATGGGCTTCTTTCTATCACATTTGGGCTCTCGCTGAAGCTCATATTAAAGGATAGGAACATCAGATGGAAACCATTAGTGCGGGACCAGCCTCACGTGAAGAGTCTAATCAGGTAGCTCAGATGTTTCAATTGATAGATTTACGTATTACACCGTTACATTCATTGTTTGTTCCCAAAGACACTTACAGGGACAATACCGATTTCAACGTGCAATCAATTCATAGAAATTATTTCACAATTTAGGTGGCCAATATCTAGCTTTTTTTTTCAAATTTTTTTTTTCTCAAATTTATATAGGGTATAAATTCGTTTACAAAGTAAGCTGAAGCAAGCTTGAAACGTGGTCAGTGCATTAGCAGTGGGGGACCATTACAATCAAAATCAGCTGAGCTATGAAGGAGACAAGGCCAGCAAAGCGGAGAGAAGACTGGAAAGTGAGTCAAGCGAACAAACTTTCAATAAACTGTCAACTATCTACTGCAATGTGGGACAACCATCATCATTCAAAGATATCAATGAAGGAAATAGGACTCTCTATTCCTCTATCACAGTGGTAGAGAGTCTCCCTACCACTTCATTTAGGGCCCTCTTTGAGAGAGCGTCCGCCTCCCTATTGTGTGATCTGGAAATGTGATGGAAATTGATGTGGATGAAGAATTTGGATAGTTCTAGTGTTTTTTGCTTTCAGCATTCGATATAGACAGAATGAAGCTTGCAATTTTGAGTTATCTAGCTTGCTATGAAAAGTAGATTACAGAAATATGTTTTTTCTATTATTTCTTTACATTATAAAAAAATAATATTATTTCTTTACACTATAAAAAAAAATAATAGAAAAAAACATAAAACTTATATGCTGCCAATATCCAACCTAATACACAGCATTCAATGCTAGACCGGATCTGCAGAAAGTGGACCTAATATCCTGTTGGCATTTAATTGCACAAAACCATTAGTGCGGAAGAGTCTGATTGAGTAGCTCAGATATTAACCCAATATCCTGTTGCCATTTAATTGCACAGAACCATTAGTGCGGAAGAGTCTGATCGACTAGCTCAGATATTCCATTAACAGGTTCTCTATTAGACCCTTGCATTCATTGTTGTTCAAAATACACTTAAAGGGATAATCCCGAGTTGAATGCACAACCAGATCCAGCGCCATCCAATTCAGAGAAATTACTCCGCGATAAACCCGAGTTGAATGCACAACCAGATCCAGCGCCATCCAATTCAGAGAAATTACTCCGCAATTCATACAAACCTGTCCCACAATTGGGTCAGATATTAAATGTGCTACAGTTCAGTGAGTAGCCCATTGAAATTCGAAATATCATTTTCAAATTTGACACTTTGGTGGGAATCAGTGTCGTCATATTTATTTTGTAGGTCGGATTAATAAATGTAGTATACTGTTTCTTTTTCAGTTGTTTACGACGTGGTTCATTAATTTGGACAAATTTAAATCTGGTCCATTGTTGTTTTTGTCGGGGCAATTTTATTTCATTTTGATACGATATGATAAACACCAATTAAAGTGGTCAATTTTGTTCATCAAATAGATTTTTTCATAAATATATGTTTTGGAATATTAATGTAATAGGTTTTGTTTGTAATTTTGTATTTTTTTTAGATGCCATTTTGTTTCAAAAGATTTATTATTAGTCCATGCTTAAGACAAGAGAGACTCTAGCATTTGGGTTGACTTTGTATTAATTTAATGTTTGACTATATATTTTTATTGAATGTGTAATATTATGTATAGGAAATTCATTTTTATTTTATTTTTATATAATAAAAAAATATATTCTGTATTGTTATTGGACAATAAGATTTGAAGTTTTATTGAGTACTTCTCATGTTTTATATTTTGGCTTCTTAATGTTTTATCTCAATGTTTTATATTTTGGTTTCCTAATGTTTTATCTTTGGATCGACCTCATGTTTTAATGTTATCTTTGGATTTTTGGCTTCTTACTTTGAATCTTTGGTTTGATTCATCCCTATCTCTCACTAAACTCCACCGGGCAAGGGAATCCTAGGTTAGGCAAGGTCAACAGGAGGACACATAGTTTATGAGGAAGGATCCTCTCTCAAGCGCCACTTATGCCCACTGCTCACATACTCTCATTTTCCACCAGTTGAAAAGATAAGTATAATTCATGTGCTTAATTTTATGTTATGCATCCGTGTGATAATTGAATCTTATCATGTATTTCGTTGTGTATATGAATTATTGTTTATTCTATTTGAATCTGTATGGTAACAATAACTCTGTGTTATGTGTTTTAAATTTATTAAAATGCATGTTACATATATATGTGTGTGAATGTTCTCTAGTTAAGGTTGTGTTGGTAGCGTTGCCTAGCCTAGTGATGGCTGGTGACATTACAAATTGGTATCTGAGCTGAGTGATGGCTGGGGAAGTTACAAATTGGTATCAAAGCTGAGTAAGGTGTCTGAGCAGTGACATTGCCCGACTGGTTGGAGGCTGGGGATGTTACAAATTAGTGTTTGATTAATCCCTATCCCTCATAATAACAGTTCACTGCCCACCATCAAGGCATTGATCCTTTGGAACATCCACACTATCAATGCACTGACAAGATCTTAGTTTGAGTAAGATGAATCCACTGCATTTTTACCTAGTCTGACATACATTACCTCAGTTGTCATTTAATTATTTACAGAATCACATCTGCTTCGTTGTCTGAGCTCACCCACTCTGCACTCACCACCGCACCCACTCTGCACTCATCGCTTTCTTCATTCAAACTAAGTCAACTAAACTTATTCATTCGATTTTGCGACCAAGTGAATCCAAAAGAGGAGAAGTGCCAGGGTGAGGGGCACTAGCTCACCACCTCAGATCTTCCTCTTCGCCATCTTCGGGGTCATCTGATGAGAGTGCTCACTCCCTGATCCTTTCTCAAGTGCCAGGGTGAGGGGCTTGCTCACTGCCTTAGATCTTCCTCTTTGCCATCTTCAGGTTCGTCTAATGAGGTCATCTGATGAGAGCGCTCGTTGCATGATCCTTTCTGGGGAGAGACTCCTTGTGCTTTTATCAGCACCAATCTGTTAGACAAGGGCGTAATGTAGGCAAAGATGATTTCATTCTGCTTCTGTTGTTGTTTCAATTGGGGCAACTGGATCTGGATCTGAAACTAGCACTCGACTTGCTGGGACTGGCTCTTACTCTTCTACTGTTGAAACTGCTAAAACCACCACTATTTCAACTAGATCGATTCGGTCCTATATAATATGTTTGTTGTTGGCGCTGGTTCTGCCACTTGAACCGGTTATGAAACTATATGCACAACGATAACTAGCTCGGCAACGATAACTGTATACGACAGTGAAGCTTGTGGGACAACGATAATAACTGGCTCGGAAACCACCCTTCCCAGTTTCAACCTCGTTGATTGCAGGAGGGAGGATACAAAGGTTGCCTCACTACATGTTTTCCAAAAATATGGTATTCATGGAGTCGTTGCCTACATCCCAACACCGGCTCTGCCAATTCCCCAACTTGGGTTTTTTGGTTTCTGTCAATTGTTACGAACATAAAAATGATAATAATAATAAATACAATAAATTGTAATAATAATTAATATCTTTTAATTAAATCAAGAGGCACACACCTCTTCACCTCGTGACCAGTCAATGCTATATAACAACCGTCACGAGGGTAGTGTAATAATCAATTTTATCATATTCCATTATATATTAATATTCAGAAATATCTATTTCTCAGTAAAGAATAACTTTCATGTTACAGTGGTATCAGAGCTTTCGTTCTGATCCAGCTTCCGCCAACAATTTCCCCATCTGTCCATTTTCCCATTAATTTTCCCCACCCGTACTCATTTCCTAAACCCACGCTACCCACTCCCTGCTCTGCACCCATTCCTGTGACCACTGCCCTGACCACATTCTCTGCCCACACCCATTTTCGTGACACACCGCTCCCACTCCCCATCCCATCCACTTCCGTAACATTTGCACCCATTCTCGTGACACACCGCTCCCGCTCCCCATCCTGTCCACTCCCGTAACTCCTGTAACTCCATAATTCCTGTCCCCCACGCCGCACACAACAATCGCAGACCACTCCGCATCCACTCAACGTCCACACCAATCCGCCAATCCGCGCCCACTCAATGTCCACACCAATCCGCCAATCCACGTCCACTTCCACTCCCCGTTCCAGTGCAGTGCACTCCTTGTTCCTTCGACATCCCCCACGCTCTAAACCCCGCACATACCTCGACCACCCACTTCTTCGCAGACCCTGACACCTTCGACAGACCCATCCCACACCTCCCCGTTGACACCTCCGATAGACCCATCCCATCCCTGTCCCTACCTCTTCCTTTTTGACCACCAATAACGACTCTTGTAAAGTCGTGGCCATTCGTCCCTCATTAAATTGCATTAATTAATTTTATTTTATATTTATTATATATACATATCTAAATATAAAATAAAATTAAAATAAATATATATTAAAAATATATATATATATATATATATATATATTATTAACAATTATATATATATATATATAATTAAAAAAAAAAAAAATAAAAAAAATCGCAAGGATGGTCAACAACGAAGAACTTAAAGTAGATGTGAACAAATGCAGAGATGACACCAATGGTGTAAGGTACCGACTTAACAATGTGGAAAAAACGCAAAAAGACATGAATGAAAAAATCAATAAATTACTCGAGACTGAGAGCAAAATTGATCGGTTAATACAACAAGGTGAAAGATTATTGGTGCTCTCCGAAAATGATAAAAATGAAACAAAAAGAAGACTTGATGAACATAGTTAAAAAATTCAACAATTAACGGAACGTGTCGAGGCCTTATTTGCAGAAACCTTAGCTTATCAAAGACCAGCATTAAATCCGGAAATACTAGAAATAAATTCAGAAAATCAAGAAAACCAGGAAATTCTAGAGGAATTTTTTTTGAGAAATATGCACACACCCAGATTCCACGATAGAGATTACCAGAAATTTAAAAATGAGTTACCAAAGTATGACGGCAAGGATCATATAGGAGCTATTGTTTGGATAAATAAAATGGATGGAATTTTTGAATCAAACCCCTCGCTAGGTGAACGAGAGAAGGTAATGACAACTTTTAACAGCTTAGAAGGAGAAGCTTATGATTGGTACCTTTGGTGGTCCAGGAAATGTGATGCTCGTTCTTTCCACTGGAAGAATTTTACAACATCTCTACTTAAAAGATTCCATGACGAAGAGGATGATGACCTGTATAACAAGTTCGTACATCTCAAACATAAGGGAAATGTAAACGATTATACACACGAATGGGAGGTTCTCACGACAAGGCAATGCGGATTCACGGATGAGCAACTCATCAAAATGTACATATGTGGCCTAAAAAATTACATTCGTAGTGAAATCAAACTATGGAAACCTAAAGCAATTGAGGATGCAAGACACACAACAAGGCTTATAGAACAAAAAAACAAGTTCAATAAACCAACATTCACAAGTCCAGAAAGGTTAAATAAATATTCAGACGATAGAACAAAGAAATACACTACAGACAAACCTAACAAGTATTTACCACCTCATTTGAGGGAAGGTCAAGCCAGTCATCAAGACTCAAACAAAAAATGGGAAAGCAAATGTTGATATTGTGGTGACAAATGGTCACCTGAACACAAATGCAACAATAAAAAAACTATATGCTTGTAAAGCAAAGAAAGAAGCAAGCACATCTAAGAGTGATTCAGATAACGAAAGTGAAGAAGAAGGTGAGGCCCCCAATACATAAACCGATGAGGCCATGCCTAAGATATCTTTGGCAACAATAACATGCATAGCACAACCACAAACGTTAAAACTAAAAGGGCACATAAAAAAGAAAATGTCACCATTCTAGTCGATACAGGGAGCACCCATAATTTCATAGATGTAAATGTTGCAAATAAATTAAACCTATTCGTATATCCGGCTGTGGATATAAGAGTAATGGTCGCAGATGGCAAAAACATTGATGGCGTAGGAAAATGCCACAAGATCAAGCTTCAAGTGGTAGATTATGAATTGGAATTTGGATTCTACACTGTGCCTTTGGGAGGAGTAGACGTCGTCTTGGGAATTCAATGGCTACAAATGCTAGGAACCTATTCTGCAAATCACTAAAAACAGTTTATAAAATTCAAATGGGAAGGAAGACAATACAAATTATACGGATTCCAGCTGCCTCCCACCCAAATTATATCCTCACAACAAATGGAGAAACTAATTCGAAAATGATCACCAGCTTACGTGGCAAACTGTCATCAGATACAGTTATTAACAACAGAAATAGTCAAGTCGCAACATCCAGAGATTCAAACATTAATCCAAAAATATGACAAGGTATTCCAAGACTTACCTATGAAGCTGCCACCTAATAGAAACATAGAACATATAATCGAGGTTAAGCCGGATTCAACACCAGTTAATATTACTTATCGATATCCTCACCACCATAAGATGAAAATAGAAGGCTAATTCAAGACTTATTGAAATGTGAGGTTATTACGACAAGCAGGAGCCCATATGCAACCCTAGTAGTACTGGTTCGAAAAAAAGATGGATCTTTTATACTATGTATAGACTACAGAGTGTTAAATAAAATAACGATAAAAAACAAATTTCCTATACCCTTCATAGATGAGTTGCTAGACGAACTCCATGGAGCTAAATACTTCTCAAAATTGGATTTAAGATCAGGGTACTACCATATTCGAGTAAGATTAGAAGATGTAGAAAAAACTGCTTTCCAAACACACGAAGGTCATTATGAGTTTCAAGTCACGTTGTTCGGTCTAACCAATGCACCAGCTACCTTCCAAGCAACTATGAATCAACTTTTTTGCCCTTACTTAAGGAAGTTCATATTGGTCTTCTTTGATGATATTCTTATTTATAGTAAAACTTGGAAGGAGCATCTGAAGCAATTAGAACAGATACTTTCTCTCTTAGAGAAAAATCAGTGCTATGCAAAACTATCAAAATGTTCCTTTGGTAAAGAAGAAGTAGAATACCTTGGTCATGTCATATCTCAAGGAGGAGTCAAGGTGGACCCTGAAAAAATTAAGGCAATCACAGAATGGCCAAAACCAAAGAACATATCAAAACTAAGGGGATTCCTTGGATTAATAGGTTATTATCAAAGATTTATCAAGAACTACGCCCATTTAACAACACCCTTATCAAACTTATTAAAGAAAAATTCCTTCAAATGGGATAACAGTGCATAAGAATGTTTTGAAACATTAAAAAGGGTTATGTCATCTACACCTGTATTAGCAACACCATATTTTGCAAAACCCTTTGTAGTAGAATGTGATGCATCAAGAATTGGAATAGGAGCAGTGTTAATGCAAGATGGCCACTCAATAGCATTTGAAATTCGAAAGCTCAACAAAAAGGAAGAGTTAAAATCTACCTATAATAAGGAAATGTTAGCTATTATGCATGCATTGGCTAAATGGAGACAATATCTCTTAGGAAGAAAATTTTCGATACATACTGATCACAATAGTCTCCAATACTTACTAAGACAAAAAACATTGTCTACAGAACAACAAAAGTGGATGGAAAAACTTTCCACCTTTGATATGGAAATAATACACAAAAAAGGGAAAGACAACGTAGCTGCTGATGCACTATCACGAAAGAATGAGTAAATAAACACATATGCAACAACAATAGTCATTCCAGATTGGTTGTGTAGCACACCCATTTCGAAACTCTGGGCTTACTCGCGCTCTGATACCAATTTGTACACACCATTTGTACAAAGCTCATACAGATATCAAATATCCAATGCATTTAAACAAATAAACACATTTAACTCAGAGTAAAACATATCATTACTTCTATAATTAACCAATCCATAACATTCCACATTAATTCGTTTACACAGCGGAAAACATGATAACATTTACAGTGGAAACATGATAAAATGTGATAAAACATAGTTAGACACTTATCTTGTAACAATGGCGGAATCCACCAACCAAATGTAGGCCTTTCACGAACCTCCCAGCCTTAGACCGCACTGCTCATCAACTCAGCAGTGGGTCACCCCCAAGCTGGGACTAAGCTCCACCCCAAGGCAAGGAATCTAGGCTCAGGCTGAGGTTACAGGGAAAACAGTCACACACAACCACAAGGAAGGGATTCTCTCCCAGGAATCTCCCACGCTCATTGCCCACAGACCCTCATTCCCCACATGCCTGTTCCACCCCAAGAGAATGCACCTTCTCTGTCACCTGGACAGTCCTTCGGCTGCCAATCTCCCTTACCTTGGGTTACAGGAACAGACCGGACCAGAAGTCTCCGGGCTCTATGGCAGCTACAGGGTTCCTTCCAGAAGTTCTCTCCTTCCCCTGCGCACTCTCTCACCTGGAGGGAGTCGCTCACAGGCCAACAAGCCTCACGCAGTCCAGTACTACGTAGTCTCAACAATTCCACGGGAAAACATGCACAGGTTTTCCAAAAACTGGATTCGACAATCACATGATGGATTCACATTCACGGCTTCGGAACAGGGAATGCTCACATAGACTCGCTCAGCTTTCCCGAACAAGCAAAGACTCTTCCCCGAATTCAACACAGGCTTCTCGTAGGCTGGGGTTACACACACGGGATTTCTCAGAATCAGACACAAACATTCGAGTCACAGGGTCTCACGGAGGTTCTCTACAGGAGTCGGGTTAGTTCTACTGCTCCGAGCTCCGTACTCCTTCAAACAATCCGGTGTAATGGAAATCGGAATGCAGAACCTTCTCACAGCTCACCCTGGACGTTTTATGCGCATGCACCAGGGTTGACACTTGTCACCCATGGAACTGCATGCGTTCCACCAGCACACGTTCCTCCCACCACTTGGGAATTCACGTGTCCTTCCAAAAGGACTTAGGATAAAAACATATGATGCACATAACTTTTGGAATAATACTAAAATATTATTCCCAAGCTTAAGCCCCCCTAGGCTTAGCCCCTCGGCTCATCACTTAGCCCCTTTCCCACCTTCCAGCCCCTAATTCCTTGCCCAGTCTGTGGATGCTCAGTCCCCCTTCACTCATTCATCGTGGTCGGTCTGCACTTGGAGGTGTTTATATTTTATTAAGTGTTCTGCATGATTACATATACAATAGCAGGCTCCTGGCCTTCAACACTTAGGCTCCCTGATCTAACAAACACATAAGCCTCCAGCTTATGAAAACTTGGCTCACCAGCCTATAAAACATAATTAAAATTCCTTTCCAAACATGGTTTACAACGGGGCTTGGCCTTGGGGACACTACAATCCCCCTCCCCTTATTTTTGCACTGTCCTCAATGCAACTTACACTGTCTCTGCAAGCCTTTCAAAATTTTCAAAAAGATGCGGGTACTCTGTCCGCATAACCTCTTCATGCTCCCATGTCGCGTCCTCAGGACCGTACCAGGTCCACTGGACCTTTACAATCTCTATAGCTCGATTCCGGAGCTGTTTTCTTTTCCTGTCCAATATGCGTACATGATGCACTTGCAGGACACCTTCTGGTTCCACCTGAATCACAGTCTAATCGATAATATGATTAGCATCAGGTACATATTTCTTAAGCAGT